>JAMKCH010053556.1:0-16651 GCA_023653785.1 Ophioderma brevispina
CAGAGACGACAAGCACCCAATCTTAAAAAAAAACTTCTCACAAAAGCAAAAATAAACAACACAAAGTCCCAAACCAACAATCACCAATGCAATAACAAAATGGGGTACATGTCCTGTCATCCGTGAAGGTACCAATTCAAATTCAAGAATCAAACCAACCCTTCACCATCAAACAAAACATGTCTTGCCATCTAGAAACGTTATTTCTTGCAGTGGCGAGCTATGTGAGCCCGTCGAAATCAACAAAGTACTCTTAAAAAAGTGCGTTAGGCGCAAACCCGCAGTTTTTCCTAGTACGCTCGCGCCGGCACTCCGATAAAATGTAAGTTTTCGCTACGGCCAGGCGGGTGACACTGTGTACAATGCCATAGACGATTGCAGGCCATAGTTAATGCATGAGATGAATCTTGACAAGAAAAGCCAAAATGTTTATCATCGCCTTTGAAAATTATCTAATACCCCTAAGAGAGTGTAAATGCATAATGTAGGCCATATTGTAATTTTACAATAAACGGAATAACATCCCAAACCCTAAATTTTGATGGCCTTCTTTTAATACATTTAGAAAAAAGATACTTTTCAAATGTTACAAAATAAAATTTTAGCTTTTTCTTTTCAGTATTAATATTATTGCCATGTATAAGCGCCACATGTACGATAAGTACCCTGATTATTTCTGCGATACTATCGGAATGCGTAGCGACAGCTCCCCGTACGACCGGTGATCCATATACGTATTTCTGCGATCAGTGTGCAGTGTGCTTCCACTTCGTTGATCGGGTGTCCTATCCCGATTTATTTGGACCCTGGCTACGCTCAATTAGGGGAAATGTTCAAAGTGCGCTACCTCACTTCGGGAATGTCCAAAAGTGCCCTAGCTCACTTCTATACCTCTGTCCAGCTCGAAGTATTAATAGCGACGCGTGCGTATACATCTTACCGACTTTCGCGCGCGCGTAAGCAACAGCGCATACTGCAACTGAAAGCGGCACTGAGTATACGCGCGCGTCGTCACTTCATACTTCCGACAAGAACAAAGTATAGGAAATATCAAAAGCACCAAATGAAATGTGCCGCACTTCTTATTTTTCATAAAGCGCAAAGTGCAATTATTCACAAAGTGCGCGGCGCACTTCTTGAATTTCGGGAAAAGGACGCTTGTTTCCCCCTAGCCAGATTGCTATTTCCCAAAGGGCGCGGCGCACTTCTGGTACATCGACATAGTGCGCCGCGCAAATATTTGCGCACAGGACTGTGTAAAAGTACATGTCCACATGCATGGAGCCCCAGTGGCTGTAATGAACAAGACACAGGTACCCAAACAAATGAACTTGCAAACGCGTTACGGTTTATAAACAACAAATCAGAGACCAAAGACCTAAGAAAACTTCACATCAGCACACACCACTCATGTGCTAACAAAAGACCCGCAATTCACAATATTCCCTTTCTACAAATGAAACTCGATCAACACCCTGATGATAATGAAAGAAGCATACTTCATTAACAAATACAAACCATCACTAAACAAATCACCCTAACAAAACATGGACAAAACACTCACACAACAACACTGAACATCAATACCTCTACCCGACCACAAGCTCAACACATCTTACAAACACAACACACACACATCACGCACAACACCCCGTACACACACACACACACACACCTAAACAAAACACAACTCGACGCTTACCATGTATATACCCATGACACGACAGAGGCACCCACACAAGACACACATTACGCACGCACACCCGTACATACGAGCACACACACACCAAACGCACTTCGATACATACAAACACTTTCCCCCCCCCACACACACACACAAAATACAAATGCACCTACAGACACGCAAAAAATACAGCGCAAGGCGAAAATTCTTAATTATTACAAACCTTTTTTACTAAAGGCCTACTCGTTTTCTCATGTTCGGTGACGTCATTATCGCGATCTGCATCGCATTCTGGCGTTTAGGTTGTGATTTATTTATTCAGTGCGAAAATGCTGCGATCTGAAGTTATCACGCACGTCTCAGGGTAAGAAAACTGGCACGCGCAGTGACGACGCCATTGGGCTTGAGCTCGGCGGAGTATAAAAAACTGCCCAAGCAAACCAACTACGCGCGCACAGGCATAGTCTCAACCACGAATTTATACACCCGCCGTTAGTAAATATAGCTCGGTGACACACGCTCAATACGCGTTTTGTCACCGCTATTCCTGTTTTGTGTATAAACAATTAGTCACCTGAGAAGCCGAAGGGGACGATGTTAGCGTGTGAATGTAACTAAATATATTTTGTTGAAAATTACCGGCTGCTGAAAGATCTTCTTTTCATAATATTTTAACTGCGTTGAAGATCACCTAGCACCTTTCATCATTTTATCTATGAATAGTAATAATAATAATAATACAGAGTTCTTATAACGCGCAAAATCATCAAAAGATCTCAATGCGCACAAAAGGACACAAAAAACAGAAAAGACCAACGAAAAAACACTATGCATTTGGGAATGCCTGATGGAATAAATGCGTCTTTTAACTGGCTTGAATTGAGTAAGGGAGGATAAATACGAAGTGTGGTAGGAAGGTAGTTCCAGGCTGATGGGGCAGCAAAACGTAAGGATCGCTCCCCAGCAGATTTGAGAGCAACGCGAGGGGTTTTGAGGAGTTATATATATATATATATAATATATATATCTATATAGTATATAAAATATAGATAGTACTATATATATCTATATCACTAGAACTATAATAAAGAATGCATGTTGTAGATAATAGGAAGAAATTAAGATGCGTCGACGTTATAATGTTAGTAAAAATTATTCTCAAGCTTTCGAGATTACTCTTCTTCAGGATTACACAAAGTATAAAAACAGTAAAAACAAACCTTAAGGGAATATAAGATCAATTACTATAGTAAAAACTTTCACTTTTAAATTTCCAAGCCTATTACAAAACAAACCAGTGCTTGCACATTAAATGCATAACATATGAATCCCAGGGGACATGTAATACTGTATAGGGCCTTATACATAGTGTAAGACCATTTTTAAAAATCCTACCAAACAATCTGGAAATTGTAAAAATGCTGATACTTTACAATTTTTAAAAAACAATAACCATCACCAAAATAGTAATGTACTTAGACTTGCCATAATTGATGGGATGGAACCCAACAAACTTGCCGTCACAGTGGGGGTTCTATTGCAATCGGCATGCATACATACGGCACTGAGACCAGGAATGTAGAGACAGAGTAACATGCTGTCTCTGGCAAACATAAAAGAGCGCGGTTTTGAATAGTGTGGAATGTTTTTAAAATAATATATCTATATAATCTCTCGCTGGTTTCTATCGCTTGTTATATCTCTAGAGGGTTATATAGCTATAATAATACTATTACTATATATATACTATATATCTCTCGCTATCGCTCGCTAGCTAGCTCTCGCCTGTATCGATCTAGCGTCTCTCGCTCTCGCTCCTCTAGCTCTTATATCTTCTATCTCTACCCCACCCACTTTCTTCATGGGCCCTATCTCTATACTATATCTCTATTATTTGCCGCACCGTTCATCTCCTTTCCCTCGTCTCTCTCTGTCTCTCTCTCTCTCTCTCTTCTCCTCCTCCTCTCTCTCTCTCTCTCTCTTCTCGCTCTCTCTCTCGCTATATTGTGTTAAGTAGTGGTGTATAATCTATCTCTCTCTCTATATATATATATCTATCAGAGTAAATGAGCTCTGTGTGTTTTTAGTAAATTTTATTTTATCCATTATGTAACCTTTTGGAAACATATGTTCTAATGTTTTTACACAAAATGTCAGATATAGGGTTTTTGGTAATCTCAACTCAAATATGGACGTTACTAAGCTTGAAAATTATCAGAAAGTCGTAAACAACATGGAAATGTTTGGCACGCCCTCTATAGGTCCAAAGTGCTGCCTACTCGTCAGCCGGTAGGGTAGTACCTGTGAAGGTACTCAGAGGAGTAGCTGCACATGTACTCCACTACTGGTGGATTACATGGTACCTGTCAGTCACCTAGCTGCAACTGCAGAGTACTCTATATGGATTGGTACTGCTAAGTAAACTAGCCTATTATCCACCCGTAAATTGTGGTACTTCGCAGTACTTTAGTGTAGGTACTACTGCAGTCAATAATGCATCAAGGGGGTACCCTTATCGTTAGAGCTTAGAGTACACATTGAGTAGCTTATATAAGCTCTGGGTTACAAAAAAACCGTGAGTAAGATCTTGCTGTGTATACAATATATGGTTTCTTTACCTTCTTCTGAAACATTGGAGTAAGGCTGAACCAACAAGACTGTTTGAAATTTAATTTCAAAAAACTACTTATTTAAAAAAAATAAAAAACTTATAATTTATAATTTTGTTATCTCACACAAGAAGCAGTACTTTAAATAAAAACCTCTTTTTTATTTACTTTTCAAGTAAAGAATGTCTTGAGTTGATTTTCAGAGAACTCTGTTGCATACGGATGGCCGAAACTGGACCACATGTTTTTTAATGGTCTCAGATAATTAGCCATACCCCGAACCAACCCCCCCCCCAAAAAAAAATTACAACCACTACTGGCCATACATCATTAGCTTATGACCCTCGGTTTTTAATTAATCTAGCGGGAGGCCCCTCTTCTCGCGGGCTCCCGCTAGTTTAGTGAACGGGAGCGATCACTGAAAGAGAAAAGACACTGAAACTGAAGCGATCACTTGAAACAGAAATGATCACTGAAAAGAAAGCGATCACTGAAACTGAAGCGATGCACTGCTGGAAAATGAAGCGATCACTGAAACAGAAATGATCACTAAAACTTAAGCGATAACTGAAGAAGCGTAACCACATTATGGCAAAACCGTCATAATCGAACCAGTGGAATACACGACTTCTCAAGTAACTCCGTTAGGAATTACCCGTCATCCTGAAGTTTAAGACTCCCCCGGTCACAAAACACTTTTGTAACTCAATGTCCGTACCAATCATATCCTGTATCTCATGTAGTTACCAATTCTAAGGAAACGTAAACGAATATTAATTCCCGAGATACTTCTTTTGCTAAATTTTAATTCCTTTTTCTCGTATTTTTTAAATAAGAAAATGCCAAAGATTTAATCCCGTATAAGTTCCATTTAACTTTTCATTAGTGCTTATCTCGTTTTTTTTCTTTTTTTATCAATTCCAGTAATATAAACTTTTCGTCATCCTGCAGTTTATGCATTCGCCCGTCACACCTCCCGTGAGGTATTTTTTCCACCAACTCAAGTTCCCGATAGTTCCAGCATATCCCGTGGCTTAGCCCTATGTAGGCTTACTTCCTATTTCTAGAACTTAAAACCGCAATATTTCATCCCGCAACTTTCCGATATTTTAATCTGTTTCTCAAAACTAATCTCACAAAAACTACTTTCCGTGTGTTCTAACCCGTACGTTCCATCACAATCAAAGCGAAATCATAACATGAACGGTTATGATCATATTTTCTTTACCCACACCGTTAGTAAATACAGCTCGGTGGTTTTGCACTACCGTATAAGGCGCCTGTCTCACGCGGACCGGTGCGTACCGCAGAAGCGTCTCACGCGTAATCGCCCGTCGCAACGCACCAAGGCAACGCGCCGCTTAGTAACGCTTACAAACAACTGGTAATTTATCATAGCAACCGTGCACATTTTCGTTGATTTTCAGCCATTTCTGACGGATGTCGTCCAAATATACCGGAGAACCGTCCGGTCTCCTCACGCGCACCTTTCATGCATTTGGCGTATATGGCATCGAACACTGACGAGCCTTTTTGCGGGGCAACATACCTAATCAACATGAGGCCAAATATAGCGGGAGGCCCGCGCTTCGGCGCGGGCTCCCGCTATTGAGTGAACGGGAGCGATCACTGAAACTGAAGCGATCACTGAAGATTAAGAAGTGACACACTATGGCGATACCAAAACCGCCACAACCAAATCCGTCATCCTGAACTGTATGGACTCACCCGAGCGGCAATAATTTTTGTATTTTAACCACTTCAAACTAATTCTAATTCCCAGTACCTATCATACCTATATACTCATGGTAGTTTACCGATTAAAGGTACATAAACTGAATATGTAATACCGTATAACTTTCCTTATATTTTATTTCTTCTAGTAGTTTTTTGAAATAATAAAACTTCAATATTTAATCCCGTTATAACTTTCCGTTGTACTTTTTTTCCCAAGTATTACCCGTGGGGCAACCCGTAGTTCCAGTATGTCACATATTTTTCTCATAAAACTCCTCAAACTCCCATATAAAGTTCTCGCTATCAGTAGTGTATGCCCCCCCCCCCCGTCTCAACATCCCGTATAATCGTATGTTTTCTATTCCTGTTTGGCAGCATATCCTGTAGCTTAGGCCATATAGTTCCGATTTCTAAAACTATTAAAAACGTCAATATTTCATCCCTTAATTTTCCGTATATTTTACTTTTTGTTTTTTCTTATCAAAACTCTTTGGGGTACCCGTAGATCCATACATAAGCCTACGACACAATCAAAGCTGAAATAACACTACATTTTCTTGACCATTTCTTTCTTTCCCTACACATTGTCACTATAAACTTGTTATTTGCGTACCGCATAGAACGTCTTACGCGTAATAATCAATTGCAACATGCGTAACCGCCCGTCACAACGCACCCCGCATACATAAGGGAGCTGTTACTTGCGTACCGTATATAGCATGTATAGCGTTCTTACGCGTAATCGCCGTTTCTGCCGATAACCACCGTCGCAACGCACCACGCATACGCGCCGCTTAGTACTCTTACAAACAAATGAGTAATTTATCAATAGCCAACCGAGACTTTCGTTATTTTTCAGTCCCATTTCTGAACGGATTTCGTCCAAATATTTGCGCTAAACCCCTCCCGTTCTCCTCACGCACCTTTCACGGTGAATTTGGCGCAATATGGCTCGAAACTGACGGAGCCTTTTGTGGCAAACCTCATACATACAAACATTAGCCAAAAGTAATTGGTGTCGGGAAAAAAATCGTGAAAGACAGTTGGTATTCACTAATTACCCAGGTACCTCCCCATCAAGATTTTGAAGGTGCATGCTTGAAAAGTATTTCTTCACAACCCATTCTATTCATTTCTGCGATTTTTGGCCTTCAATCGGCAAGATTCGGAACCAGCCGAATATTCTTAATGAGCATAAACTTTGTTCTGAATGTTCTAATTATAAGATAGGTGAGTAAAACGTTGCTCGCTCTATTGTAGTGTAGTAGATAACCATAAGCATGCGTGCACTTCTGGACAAAAGCATGAAACTTTGCACAACATTCTGGGGTGCACACAAGCAAACTTAGAAGGGGTGCCCAAACCGTACCTCATTAATGACGGTCCAATATGCCCCGCCCTTATTTGCATATTGCTTAATTATGGTCAAAAATGAATTCCCTCAGAAACCTATCATGTGTGGTACAAATTAAAGCCTGGAACACAAAAATGTCTTAAAGATACTTTTAGTAGGTATCTTAGCATTTGGGGGTCGTATAAGGTCATTAAAGGTCATTGGAGGTCTTGATATTAATTTTACCAAATTGGTATCAAATTCACCACATGGCGTGCATACAATAAAGGTCAGTTCCGTAATGATGTCAAAAACAATTTGACATTGTAAAAAATAAAATCATCCAAATAACTTGATTTTTGTTTCCTCATCAAAGGTAAAGACTATGTAGTTTTATGAACCAATGGGCATATTCAATTTTACACCATTAGATTTTGTTGGATATTACAAAAAGTGACAATGCTGTTGCCGTACATTCCCAAATGGCATTATCAAGCCCTTGTACTACTTTTTGATGTTATTTAAAACAAAGATTGCAAATTTTAAGTTGGTAATACTTCTTTGATTTTGTCTTTTTAAGAATCTTTGTTCATTATTAATAAATGATACATTTTTTTTTTAACTTATTATATTTTTGTAAATTGAAATAATTTCTGCAACGTACGTCCACAACGGTTATCATTGGGTAATTTAACCCTAACGAGGACAGCTTTGTGTTTTTCTTTGTTTTTGTTCTTCAGCTTAATCGCCCTATTTGTACAGATCTGTTAAAAAAAAAAACTAATGAGAGTTTGCAAAAGGGGTACCATTGTTACTGGCAAGGGAGGGAAAACGGGGCAGTGATTAGACGGGGTGCAAACAATATAAGGAACTGTTTTGTGTGTACGTGACCGGACAAATGGAAGGGGTAAAGTCCGTGAATATGGTAATGGTCAATAAGGTTTGAATTTTAAAAAGTGTGGTGCAATTTAAATTTACAGGTCAGGATAGCATTCTAGAGCTAAGACTGTCAGAGTCACTTCAAATACAATTGCCCAAATTCAAACCTGATATTTAGGATTCTGGGTCCCGAAGTCACTTGATACCTTTTCCATGACAAGGCACACAAAGGCCAGAGCACAAAAATCCCTGTGGGGAGTGGCGAGCCACTTGCCGTTCACTAAGCAATAGAGGTATTTTCCTCAGCCTACTTCAGCAGTTCTCTACTTACATTGGATGTTTCAGGTGGCAAGGTCTACAATAGGTTTCAGGAGTTGTGAACATCCTGAGTAGTAGCTAGCAGTCCACCCAGAGCCTCTAAGACTGGATTTTTTGATGGGCATGCGGGATGAACTTTATTATGGCCTTTTTGATAACCAGTCGAATGTCTCAAAATGGCCCTCTGATATTTCAGGAAACATTTATGCATGGAATTGAAATCATATGGTTCTGGCTAAGACCAGGGTGCTAGTGCTTCCCAGACTCTGTGTATAGCACGAAAGTCTTGGGTGATAGCGAGCGCACATCAATATCACAATCAAGAACTAATATGAAATCAAGAAATGAATCCACAGTATTGGAAGGTTGGCTCTTTGTCATCATTGTCCGATGTTCCTTTATGCACTGAGAGTCTGTAACATACGGTATATTACATAACTCAAAAGCCCAATTCTCTCGTCTTTTCAATTGTTTTCCGAATGACAGCTGTGCACTACACGGTCGGTTGTGAAATAATTTAAACTGCATTGACCAAGGTTACATCAAATACAGTCTCAAAATCTAGAAAAAGATCCATCAAAATTAGTTGTGACTGGAAGCATTCCGTTCAATCTTTGCCCAAGTATAAATTGCTGAGACTTGATGGTTTCGCAAGGTCCTTGTCTATGCCAGCTTCAGATTGAATTCAAAACACGGCAATCCTGCTTCTTACAGGACATGTTGTCCAACAAGGAATCCACCATTAACTTTTTTCAAATGTTATTATGTTTTTAAAATATTTATTTTAATATTTTTTATTCCAGTTTTTAAATTGGTTTTTATTTTATTTCAATTATTTGTTGTGGTTGAAGGAACAAATTTAAGATGGGAATGCCCTGCGCCATTTTCACATATTTTGAGAATGTACAAATTGAAACATTTCTGAAACGTACGTCCACAAACGGTTATCATTGGGAAATTTATATATATTGTATAATTTTTGATGACAGCTTTTGATTTTTATTTGTTTTTGTCTTCAGCTTAATCGCCCTAGTGTGTACAGATCTGTTAAAAAAAAACTAATAGTTTTGCAAAAGGGGGACTGTTACTAAAAACCATTGGAGTAACTCAAAAAGTACACTTTTTGTGTGTACGTCCACGGGGGGGGTTGGAATTTAATGTGATTGGAATTTAAATTTCAGGTCTAATTCTTCTGTCCAGAGTTCTTACTTCAAATACAATGCCCCAAAAATTCATAAACCTGAACTAATAGGAGTTCTGGGTCCCGAAGTCACGGGATACCTTTTCCATGACAAGTCACACAAAGTCCAGAGCAAAAAAACCTGTGGGGGTGGCGGAGCCACTTGCAGTTCACTAAGCAAATAGGGTAATTTCTGCAGCCATACTTCAGCCGTTCTCTACTTACCATTTGGATTGGTATTCAGGTGGCAAGGTCTACAATAGGTTTCAGGAGTGTGAACATCATGAGTAGTAGCTAGCAGTCCCAACCAGAGCCTATAAGAGCTGGAGTTTTTGATGGGCATGCGGGAAAACTTTATTATAGCCTTTTTTGATAACCAGTCGAATGTCTAAAAATGCCCTCTGATATTTTCAGGAAACCAATTTTATGCATGGAATGAAATCCATATGTTCTGGCAAAGAACCAGGGTGCTAGTGCTTCCATGCACTCTGTTTATAGCACGAAAGTCTTGGTGATAGGCGAGCGCACACCAATATCACATCAAGAACATATGAAATCAAGAAATGATACACAGTATTGGAAGGTTGGCTCGTTCTCATCAGTGTTCCAAGAGGTGCTTTTGCACTGGAAAGTCTGTAACATACGGGATATTACATTCCTCAAAAGCCCAATTTTCTCGTCTTTTCAATTGTATCTCCGAATGACAAGCTTGTAGCACTACACCGGTTCGGTGATGGTGTCGGTGAAATAATTAAACTGCTTGACCAAGGTTAATCATGTACAGTCTCAAAATCTAGAAAAAAGATCCATCAAAAGTAGTGTGAGCTGGCAAGCATCCGTTCAAGCTTTGCAAGTATAAAGTGCTGGGACTTGATGGTTGCGCCAGGTCCTTGTCATATGCCAGCTTTCAGAATTGATTAAAACAGGCAATCCATTACCTGCTTCTTACAAAGACATGTTGGTCCAACAAGATCACCATTAACTTTTTAAAATGTTATTATGTTTTTTAAAATTATTTATTTTAATTATTTTTTATAAGTTTTTTAAATTGTTTTATTTTATTTCATTATTTGTGTGGTTTGAAGGAACAAATTAAAAACGCATGGAATGCCATGCCGCCAGTTCACATGATTTTTGAAGAATTTTTTACGCTATTCCCAAGCTCATTGTCCCCACGACCCCGGACCTGCTGAAAATCGGCAACCATCCACCTGGTACAAACATTAACCAGGTATTGACCTAATGTTATAAATCTCTGCAAGCAATACTTCATGCCTTAATACGTAGTATTAAACTTCCACTTAAAACAACAGCGTTTCACAAGATTCCAACAAACGGCAATATATAAACATCGGTATTGTATAGTTTTAGTGTTAATATACTCAATTGCAACTAATAATACTAAATTAAACCAAAAGCTCTCTGTGGATGTGAGGTGAGGGGGTGCAAAGTTTGTACTGGAGTAAAAATTGTAGATTGTTCGAATTTAATCAGGTTAGTTCACAAGTATCTGTGATCTATAGTTTTATTACAATAGGAACATAACAGTCAAGGTCATTCTGGGTAAAATTTGTCAATGTTGCTCCAAACTGGTTTTAAATTTGTTCTTTGGGTCATCAACTGATACTAAAATTGTATATAGATTCTTAGTTTGACGTTCAATATAAATTAAGTTATAGTTAGTGGACCTCACATACCCCAGTCACCATTTGCATTCTAATTATGTCAAACAAAATAATCCATAATGGTTGCACCAGTTTTTTTTGGGCTCATATCCAGTAGACCACTAATATTTATAACAAACGGGTAAATCTAAAATTTACCCCATTGTGACCTTGACCGTAATCCTTGAAAGACGATGAACATACTTTTCCGGCTCATTTCGACCATTTCCATTTCAATATTTTTTGGCCTGTGTATAAACCTTGCCCCCATAACATATTCTACTACTTTGATTTTGGTACTTTTGATACGTTTGTTTTTAAGGTTTTCCCAATACAATTCTGGAGAACTAGATATGGTTCAATTAGTTATTATTCTTTGTTTTCTTATTTGACTGGCCTATCAATAACCTTAAAATAATTGCAAGTGAATTTAATTGTATAATTTAAAAGGCAATTATACATGAACCCTCAATTTACGATTACTGTGTGCCATACTAATAATACAAGGGTCGTGGGTTATGGACATTATTATGTGGCAGTAAGTAGTTGGGTGCTTCTCACATGCCAATTTTCACAACATACCCTAGGAGTGACCAATGGGATTCACATTTTGATTTTGACATTATGACCACCAAGACCTTAACAGGTTATCAGCCCCCATACTGACCAATGGTATCTATGACCTTAATGCCCCAAACTGACTATATTGAGATCCTTTTAGTCACTCTACATGTCTCAATCTTTAATTTGATACCAAACTTGATATGATATGAAGTAATGATTTTACCATTACTACAATATGTATAAAAAAGGGCCGGGGTTGGCCTATGACGTCATTATTGTTGTCCGAATTTTTGGCCACCCCTTCTGAAATTGCTTTACATACCCCAAGGAAGGTTGGTGCAGTTTCATGCTTTTGTCCAGAATGCACGATCTTGGTGAAAATTAGGACTTATCTACTTCACTATTGATAGTAGAATACATTGATCGATATCATGAACAATACTTGTAATGTATACAATATATCTATTTTATTCCCGGGATTTGTCGCTTCAAACTTTCAAAGAAATACAAATACAATACATTCTTTGTATTATGTTCTTTTAAGAGAAAGTGACACATTATGTGCAGGTCACTGTCCGACCAATGTCTTCTGGTCCGCCGATATTGATCGCAGTGGGTATCGCTACATCGACAGTCGCTTCCTACCTCGTATGTATAATACCAAAGACCACCTCACACGTCATTTGTTAATGTTACCAGACGTTGGACAGATCATTTGCAACTTTGAGGGGAAAAGGGTCAAATTTCAATAGATTTGTAGGTAAAATTCCATCCATATGGTTTGAAATTTAAAAATCCTGTTGGGTAATTTCGTACCTTCTCTAATATTAATTAAAAACAGAGGGTCTAAGCTAATTGAATGGACAGTAAAAATCTCGTGAAAGCTGGAACATTCCTAAAAAAGAATCAGTTAACGTCCAGTTGAGATGAACTTATGTTTTGAGGCAAAAAAATTAAATCTTTGATTGTATAGGTTTTTTTGGGACAGTCTGTAAACAAATTTCCATATTGCACAGGTTGCATCTTTTGCTTGTGCTTGAATATGTCCTTGCGTGTTAGCCAGTTTAATTCAAACTTGATGTTCTTTTCCTTTAACTTCCAGATGCGCTTGGCGAGTTCCGTATGATGCCCGATATGATGTCTGTACTTTGAGTTTCTGAAGGATTGGCCGTGGTTTACTAGCCTTTTTTAAATTACGCGTGTTTCTTCTTTGTTGCAAGGTTTGGTCTCATTGTTTCCATGATTTTCTTGTTGTGTGCGTCGATGATAGTTTTGATGTTCGGCATGCAACTGTAGGAAATCTTTAGCGTGTTTCTGTTAAAGTTTTTCTGTAATGTGTCCTTTGGGGAAAGCTTTCCTCCACGATCGTAAGAACTTGCGCTCCGACGTTGGTTTTTACTGAAAGATCGAACGGTGGATTGTACCACGTGACGTGTCTATTCCTAGTTTACTTTTACGGTTTCTCTTTCTCTCTTGTGAGAAGTCGAGCTTATGTTTGTGGCCGCTATACAGTGCTTCTTAGTATGTCTGTTAGCGTAAACAGGTGCGTTGTCTGCCTTAAGGAATGGTTAGTACGTACCTTTATTGAGGTCGAGTGTTACATCGAGAAAGTCGACAATCTTTTTGTTAGCTTCTATTAAAAGTAACTCGTAGTTCATTGTTTTTTAATACATCGCATATATTTTTCTTCATGCGTTCCATGACTTGCGGTGGTTCGTTTAATACTGCTAACCCGTGATCTCTATAAATCGTGTTGCCGAAGTGGGGTTTCAGTTGGGAAAGGAGGTAAACCACAACTAATTCGCAGGATTCCGCTCCATCGAAAGAACCCATGGTTATGTCGAATAGGTTGTTGCTCTTCTTGCACCATGGTTCGCTTTGACTAAAAAGCAGTGTTTGTTTCGCGTGAATTATAATTCTCCTTTCGAGCGATGAGATTTCCGAAAAAATTTAATGCATCCCGTAGTAATTTCTAGTGTAATGTATGTATGGATCTATATAATATTTTGCATTATTAATCGCAAAAGAACTTGCTGTGGATGGGACCTGAACCCACAACCTCTCGATTAGATCTCGAGTGCGCTAATATATATATATATATATAGTATATATATATATATATATATATATATATATATATATATAATATATATATATATATATTCTGCATTGTTTGGTCATAATTACAGCAGCCAACAACATCCCGCTGTGTATGGATTACACCAGCATCAGTTCACGCTCTACTGCCATTTGAAAACACGGACGTTTAGTTCGAATTTCCCAAGAAAAATCGAAGACCGTGTAGGATTTTTTTTGTCAAAAATGGTTCCTTTTATACCACCTGAAACCGTTATACAGAAAAAACTTCGAACCGGTCACGTATTTTTGTTTTAAATCCTTCGGATATCAAATTTTCACAGACGCCTACTAAAGTCTGTTGAAGAGACTCTATTTGAACAATGGCAGTCATAACAATAAAGGATGTTGTCGGCTGCTGTGGGTCATAATGAAATGTATTAATGTTAATGTCAAAATGATATGGGGGAAATCTACACGGAGCGCAGATCCAGATCCGATTCGCATCACCGAGATCCACATCACAGATCCAGATCATGGGAGACCGTTTAAGAACTCTACACGGCGCAGTGAGTGCGAAAGTACAGCGCCCTTTCGAAGCGTAAAGTGTACAAATGCTACGGGTAACCTTGGTGATCGAGGAATACTTTACGCGTAACCTAAAAGTACGTGCTTAAAGTGCAGCGACACTAACCAAGCGTGTACACACCATGTATGCGTTGCAGATCTGGATCAAGTTTGGCCGTTGCCCGTGTAGATGCTAACTGGATACGAGATCTGGATCCGATCTGGATCTGCGCTGCCGTGTAATAATAGTAATAATGCTTTTTGATGCAAAATGTTGTACATTTGAGCACCAAATTATCTGTGAACTTATAATAGATAATTATCTATTATTATCTGAACTACTTTGGTGTTAGTATAACAAAAAACTATAACAAAAGAAGTCAGATCAATATTATGATGTGTTGTTTTATAGTTTCCTGGTAAAAAAAATAACGCTTTTTGTTCATTTTGTTTACTTTTCTTCCCTTCATTCCTCTCATCAATCTAAACACTATTTTCGCCTCTCCTTTACCTTAATTCTTGTCTTCCTTTTCTGATTGGATCCTTTCCACCCTACTTGAACCTCCTCCCTGCGTACCCTGTTCCCTATGGTTACTGTTTGTATCACATTTCCATTTTTAACATGCTTATAAATATTTTCTCCTGTAATGTTCTTGTGCTTAATTTGTTGCATTTAATACGCTGCTAACTTCATTTTGGTATTCCAAAATTACCAATGCTTGAATATGCTACCATTATTGGGACGAACCTTGTTTTATTGTCTATGTTACCATCTTGATTTGTGGTTTTATTACCTTGTGTCACATTTGTTTTCTTTATGGTACCATTTTATTTTTCGTCATTTCAATCACGTCCTTCCCATGCTAACTAACAATACAGATTACGCAGGCAGGAGGCTCATACAATACCCCAAAGTACGTCAATTATATTGACGGGACCTACCAGGGAGTTGATCCTTCCCTGCGGGGTCCACAAGGACCGAGGGGCCCTTCAGGTCCCAGGGGACCAAGTGGACCAAGGGGACCCACTGGAGCACCTGGTGAAGAGGGCTCTCCGGGTTTCGAAGGTGTTCAAGGTCCTCCAGGTCCACGTGGTTTTCCGGGACCGCCTGGCCCACCCGGACTGCCAGGAGAATCTGTTGTTGGTAAGTTGTGTGATTTTTAACTTTACAAGAACTAATCAATATGTATATGGATATACGTTTACGTTATTTTAGAACTGGAAAGAAAATCGTTGTTTTCTTCGTCGTTCTGTTTTCTTCATCTCTAACTTGTGGAAATGACACGGCTTTTAAATTGGATTCGTAGGTAATGCATATTTTTAACCAAATCCACCTTTGTGTCATTTTTAATTTCTGGCAGCTTAACTCAAGTAGAACGATGTTTGAATGCTATGCATTTCAATTTCAGTAGTGAGCATATCAAAGATTCTTTAGAGCACATGCTTAGTGTCTTACTTTCTTAACAGGTTTTTTATTGTTACAATTTACAACACGAAAAAGTTCACAAAAAATCGGAAAAGATACGGAAGGAGATGTAAATTTCCACAATCTTTGACATACATGCCTTTCAGAAAAAAATTGAATCAATGAAACGAATCCTTCGTCTTAATAGTGAAGATGTGAGCATAATTCAGTAAGAAACTTTTTTTAAAACATGGCTACCCCTGGTTCCCCTGGTATTTAAGAGGGGTCTACGTTTTTTTGCCCTGACCTTCGACTGCAATTTTTTTGACTTTACCAATATATTACTTATGCATGTCGTATATCATATTGTAGCCCATGTTAAAAAGTTCTGAAAAATTGGAATTATTTTGATCTTGTTGCCATGGTTACTGAACAGGGCCTCTGATTGGCTAAACACGGGAACAAACGTAACTGCTTAACGGTAACTTGCATTTACACCATACTTGGGTAGAAGGTACACGAGTACAGTGCGCAGAAAACCATGGATCCGGATTTTTGATATGGTTGCCATGGCAACCAGGAGTTGACCAATCAGGTAACTTTATGCCATTATTCAAAATTGAAGCCCCAATTCA
>JAMKCH010053560.1:0-10078 GCA_023653785.1 Ophioderma brevispina
AATAATAAGTTTTGAGCATTGGTCATCTTTTATGTGTTTGTTTTGTGTTATTGTTGGTAACTTTTTATTTTAGGGGATACCCTGCTGGCCTTATTGCCCTTTTTGGTCATCTCCTCCATGATTCTTATTTTGTTACCTCAGTTTGTGTTTTAATATTTATGTGTGCTGAATTGTATGTATAGAATGATTGAAATAAGAAATAAATATGGAAATTATGAAATTACTGTGCGGTTCGACCAGCACTGGTTCCCGCTACGGTTCAGCCTTTACGGCACACCCTGCATGGCTATCCTGCGTAGCCCCGCGGGTTTAATCTGTCTCGTGCTGCATGCTTCACCAGGCCTCACGGGCTGGGTGGGGCACGCAGTGCTTCGCCAGGTTGGTCCCCGCGCACGCGGGTTCCGTGTGCGGTACTGGTGGCGGTTCGTCCAGCGCTGGTTCCCGTTACGGTTCCGCCGTTACGGTACACCCCCGTGGGTTTTCCGTTCTCGGCGCCCCTGCGTGAGCAGCCTCCGGGCTTGCCTCCGCGGGGGGCTCGGTGCAGGCTGCGCGTGACCTCTCAGGGCGCGTTCGTGCACGTGCGTAGCCATGTCCCTATAAGTCTCTCGCGGGTCGTATAGCTCGTGGCTCCGTGACTCCTAGGGGCTGTTCTCCCCGCCTTCGGCGGCGGAGTATCCTCCCTTTTTATAGCGTCTCACCTCGCGGAGGTGATCGGCTTGGGGTTGATTGTTTACACTCAATCTCTTGCCGCGCCTCCTTCCCGAAGGGGTGCGCTGCATGGTGACCGTTTATCCGCCGTCTTTGGCGTTGATTTCCGGGCTTAACACAGGCGACTGTCGCCCTCTTACGGGGGCTGTTGCTTTGTCCCGGGGTTGTTGTTTGTCCTCCTTCCCTGGTGTTGACTTTCAATTCCTCGGCGCCGCGACCTGTCTCCCTTGCGGGGATGTCGCGCCGCCTTGGCTCTCTCGGGCATCCCCTCGGGATGCTGTATGTCTCGGCGTTCGCTCGGTCTACCCAAGTCTGCTCTTTGGCGGGCTCCCCTACGGGGCAGCCTAGCTTCAGTGGCTTAACCCCTGGCTGGCATGTTTGCCTTGCCTTGGGGTGGGAGCCCTCTCAGCCTTGTGGTGTCCCGTGGTACCGCGTCTATTCTCCGAAGTTGCTCTAGCTTCTGCAGGGTCCCCACCTTGCTCCTGCCCTGCCTGTGGCGCGCCTAGCCCAGGCCTCGGCCTGGGCATGGTGCGCATCCTGCCGTGCTAAAGCTTGCAGCTTCGTTGGGGTCCAGACCTTAGCCTTTTGCACTCTGCCCCCGGCTCCGCTTGGGTGCTTTCGTTGCTCGGCTCCCTTTGGACTTGGTTAGCCTCGGGCCTGTCTTCTACCCTCCCATGGGCTTTTCAGCTCTGGGTCGCCGGCGCTTCCGTCGCTGCCTCCTTGCGGCGTGAACTATTGCTGCCTCGGTAAGCTAGCTCTTTCGTGGTGCTAGTCCGTGCCCCGTGCCGTGTGCACCATCGGGGACTTGAGGCCTCTGTCTCTGCCAGTTAGTCGCTGGCCATTTAGGCCTTGGCTGTCGCGGCTCTAAGGCTCTTTCTGTTTTAGGCTTACTGCTACCTAGCCTGGTCCGCCGTCTCCCTTGGACTGGACTCAGACTATGATGCAACTTCGCTGCCTAGCGCCGCTTCCGATTCGAGCCTAGTGACAGTGGCCGTCTGGCGTTAGTCTCCGTTCCCCCTTGGGGGCTAGACCCTGTTATCCCATCTGGGTGTGATACTGGTCTTTGGGTCTTTAGTCCCCCTACTTCTTGGGGTCGTGGCCTTTAGCTGGCGTTCCTTTTGACTTCGCCTTTGCCTAGGCCTTGGGGCTTTCCTTCATCGCCTAGCCTTTGCTACGCGACTTAGACCCTTCATCTCCATTCGGGGTAGCTGGCCTGGTTCTTTCCTGCATCTTGGCTGGACCTTGTCGGGCCTCCGGCCTAGGGCTGATGCCCTGCTTCTTGGTGTATTACCTTGGCCCCCTCTGGGGTTTATTGAGGCCTGGGCCTATGCCGGTCTGGCGTGGCCCCTGCCAGGGGCTTCACTGGCCGGCCTAGTCCTGGGGTAGGGGCTTTTATGTGTCCTTCTCCCTTGGCCTTATAACCCCGTACGGGAACCTGAACACGCGCCTTGGCTGATCTCCCTTGCCCTCCGTCCTTACTCTCGTGCGGGCGCGAGTCCTCGGTCTACTTGCCGGCTGGTGCCCTCGGGCCTAGCCTGCTCTTTCCGGTCTCGGGCTTTGGTCATTAAGTCTTGATGCTGATGCTCTGTTTCCCTCATTGGGCTTTGCTCCCACCCAGGTGGATGCCCTCGCCCCTCGGGGACTCTTTTTGTCCTGCCGCTGTGGTTTAGCTCTGTTGTCTAACCTTACACTGTTCTCCCATCCTTACTCCTCGCCCCTTGGGGCTAGCCCTTGAGGTCTTTCGACTTTTGCCTGGCCACTGCCCACTGTTGGGCGGTGTCCCTGACCGTGGATCCCTTCTCCGTTTGTTCGTGAGTTAGGGGCTGGCTTTGACCGTTTCCTCGCACATTCCTTAGGTTCCCTGCTGACTAGCCTGGTCCGCGGTCCCCCTCGGGGGGACCTGGACACGGTTTTTGGGTCCGGCTCGGCGGTGCCCCTCTTTGGGGATCGTTGTTACGGCTTAGCGTCGGGCCTTGTTCGCCTAGCGTTTGGGCTCGTCCGGTCCTAGCGTTGGGGCTCGTCCGGGCCTAACGCGGTTACCGGGCTTCAGGCCCGGTTGGCTCCCTATTCGTCGGGTCTGTTCCCTTAGGGGGTTCCCCCCTTCCCTCCGGCGGTTTTCAGGTTCCCGTTGTTCGATCTCTGCACTTGCGGGTTTTTCCTTTGCCACCCCTTCTGTCTCCACTGTGCTGCCTAGTGGGAAGCCCCGCGACGGGGTATTCCCTAGTTTGGTGGGTTCTCCGAACTCGCCTTCACAGTGGCTTTCTCAGTTGTTCTTGGCAGTTGGATTGGTCTTGTCTTCCGCCGTGCCGGCGACTTGGATCTTGTGCTTTTTTCCCTTATTACCCTCGTGGTCCTGGGGGCCCGTTCGGTTGCTCTGGCTCCTGTCTTTACGACCTGGGAGCCCTTGCCATGGGGTCTGCCCACTTCCGACTGGGGATTTTTATCACCTCTATTCTAGTCGGTCAAAGTCTGTGACATGAACTTTAAAGTCGTTGGAGCTTCTCGCTCCCGCGTGGGCATGGTTCTGGGGCGTAAACCCCGCTTGAGTCTTCTTCCATGTCTGACGTCTCGAGTTTGTTTGATGAGTGGTTACGCCCTTTTCTCGAGGCTTTGGTGATCCTTAATCGTAATCTCGCCCGTTCGGGTAACACCTCTCCGGTGGCTCTCTCACTCTTCTCCTCGGGAGATATTGTGTCGAAGCCGCTATGCTGTCCGCGCACCTCCTCTCGGTGGCATCCTTATATGCCCGTAGCCGGAGTTCGGCTACGCGCACTTGTTTGCCTCCTCGATACCGATTTGTCGTTCGCCTCAGAAGTTCCTCAGTAGGATCTTTCTGTCCTTCTACGACTTTTTCACCTGCTCTCTGCTTGCCGTCGCCACTGTTAGGCTTCTGCTCGGGCTCCCCCGAGCAGTTGTGGCTCTCGGGTCGCCTCTCGGGACTCGACTTGTGTTCCTTGCAGACTAACCTCTAACCTTCTCGGTGGTTTACCCACTTTGTCTACCTTTCGGGGGCCAAAGGATTGACTCTGGCCCGAACTGGGGAAGTGCTTGTTATCATTAATCTAGCCTTTTACTGCTCTTCGGTTGCCCGGTTTTGGTGCCGCGGCTCCCGGTATTGCGGCGGTCTGCCTCATTTTTTCCTCGGTGTTCTGTCTACCTCCGAGTCGAGGCCGAATCGTCCCTCCAGCTCCTGGCTGTGACAGTCTGAGGTGGGACTTTTCACTTTTTTGAGCTTTGTTGGTGTCTCCGACGTCCTTGTCTGAGTTTTCGGGTCGATGATTCGCTGACCACCGCGTAAGGGGTTGTTCGGGTTCGTCCTTCCGGTGACCGTTGGTTCGTCCATTGACCGCCTTCAAGGCGTCCGTTTCTGATCCGAAAGCTGTTCCCTCTTGGGATCTGAGTTCTAATATCGGCGAGTTTCTTGGCGGAACCCCCAATCGTCCTTTGGGTGCGCGTCGCTCTAGCCCGCCTTTATTTACTCTTTCGGGTCCCTTTCCCGACTGGATTAGCTCGGAGATTTTCCTTCTCCTTGTAGCTTCTTCCTCCGGTCAGGGTCGGACTTCCTCTCTCAGCCTCTCCACGGGCTGGACCCTTTGCCTTCATTCAGTCTCTCAACCTTTATCTCCCCCGGGCCACTCTCCGTGGGTTCGGTATGTGGTGTTCTGATCGGACCCCCTCTCAGGGGCCCGCCCTCCGATTTTTAGGGTTAGGCTTCTTTGCCCCGCGTCTGTTACGCGGGTCCGCCTTGCTCTTCTCCGTTACGGCCCGCGGGTGTCGTTTTATGCTCCGCTAGCCGCGCGGTGTCCATCTGGCTCGTGCTCTTATGCTTCCCCAGGCCTCAGGGCTTGGTGGGGCGCGCAGCGCTTCGCCAGGATGGTCCCCGCTCACGCGGGGTACCAGTGCGGGTTACTGGTGCGGTCCGACCAGCACTGGTTCCCGCTACAGTTCAGCCTTTTCGGCACACCCTGCATGGCTAGCCTGCTAGCCTCCGCGGTTAATCTGGCTCGTGCTGCATGCTTCACCAGCTTCACGGGCTGGGTGGGGCGCGCAGTGGCTTCGCCAGGTTGGTCCCCGCTCACGCGGGGTTCCGTGTGCTGTTACTGGTGGTGGTTCGTCCGCGCTAGTTTCCGCTACGTTCCGCCGTTACGGTACACCCGTGGGTGTTTCCGTCTCGGGCGCCCTCGTGGGCGCCTCCGGGGCCTTGCCTCCGCGGGGCTCAGTTCAGGCTGCAGCATGCCCTCCCAGGGCGCGCTGCGTGCACTTGCGTAACCCATGTCGCTATAAGTCTCTCGCGGTTTGTAATATCTCGTGGTTCCGGGACTTCTAGGGCTGTTCTCCCCGCCTTGGCGCGCGGAGTACTCTCCTTTTATAGCGGTCTCACCTCTCGGGGTGATCGGCTTGGGGTGAATTGTTTCCACCATCATCTTGCCGCGCCTCCTTCCCGAAGGGTCGCTGGCATGGTGATCGTTTATCCGCCGTCGTGGCGTGGATTTCCGGGCTTAACCCAGCGACTGGTCCCCTCTTACGGGGGCTGTTGCTCGGGTGGTGTTTTGTCCGCCCTCCCTGGTGTTGACTTTCACGTCTCGGCGCCGCGACTGTCTCCCTTGCGGGATGTCGCGCCGCTTGGGCTCTCGTGCCTCCCCTCGTGGGATGCTTTAGGTCTCGCGGTTCTGCTCGGGTCACCCAAGTCTGCACTTGGCAGGGCTCCCCTACGGGCCGGCCTAGCTTGAGTGGCCTCACCCCTGGCTTGGCATGTGGCCTTGCCTTTGGGTGGGAGCCCTCTCACCTTGTGTAGTCCCGGTTTCCGCGTCTATTCTCCGAAGTTGCTCTAGCTTCTGCATGCAGGGTCCCCACCTTGGGGATGCTCCTGCCCTGCCTGTGCTGGGCCTAGCCCGCCTTGGCCTGGGTCATGGGTGGCGCAATCTCTGCCGTGCTAATACTTGCAGCTCGTGGTGGTCCAGACCTTAGCCTTTTATGCACTCTGCCCCCGTCTCCGCTGGGTGCTTTCGCTGCTGGCTGGCTCTCGGCTCGGTCGCCTCTCGGCTCGACATCGTGTTCCTGCAGAGCTCACCTCAACTTCTCGGTGGTTTAGCCCACTTTGTCTACCTTTCGGTCCAGGATTGACTCTGGCCGATCTGGGGAAGGCTAGTTTATCAGTAATCTAGCCTTTGACTGCTTTTCGGTTTCCCTGTTCTGGTGTCCCGCGGCTCCCGGTATTGCGGAGGTTTGCCTTGTGGGGGGGGGGGGGGGGGGGGGGGCGTTCTTTTCCTCGGTGGTTCTGTCTACATCCGTGTCGAGGCCTGAATTGTCCCACCCCCTCCTGGCTGTGACAGTCTAAGGTGGGACTTTTTCACTTATTTTGAGGCTTTGTTGGCTGTCTCCGACGTCCTTGTCTGATTTTTTTCGGTCGACTATCTCGTCTACTCGACAGCGTAGTTGTTCGGTTTCGTCTTCGGTGACGTTGGTTCGTCTCATTGACTCGCTGTGCAAGGCGTCCGTTTCTGATCCGAAAGCTAGTTCCCTCTTGTGATCTGCTTCTATATCGGCGAGTTTCTTGGAGAAGCCCCAATCGTCCTTTGGGGGCGGCGTCGCTCTAGCCTCGCCTTTAGTTACTCTTTCGGGTCCCTTTCCGGCGGCTGGATTAGGCTCGGAGATTTCCGTCCTCCTTGTAATACGCTTCTTCCTCGCGGGTCAGGTCGACTTATCTTCTTCAGGGCCCTCCACGGGCTTGATCCCCACGTCTTTAGCTTCATTCAGTCTCTTCAACGCTTATCTCCCCCGTGCCTCTCTCCGTGGGGTTTTTCTGTGGTGTTCTGATCCCCCTCCCTAGGGGGCCCGCTCGCCCGTTTTGGGGTTAGGCTCTTTGTGCCCCGGCCCGTTACAGCGGGTCCGCCTTGCGGCTTCTCGTTACGGGCGCCGCGGTGTCGTTTTATGCTCACTGCTAGCAGGCGGTGTTAATCTGGCTTGCGTGCTGAATGCTTCACCAGGCCTTCAGGGGCTAGGTGGGGCACGCGGCAGCGCTTCTGCCAGGTTGGTCCCGCTCACGCGGGTAAGCGTGGGCGGCGGTTACTGGTGCGGTTCACCCAGCACTGGTTCTCCGCTACGGTTCTGCCGTTATGGCACACCCTGCATGGCTAGCCCTGCTATCCCCGCGGGGTTAATCTGCTCGTGCTGCATGCTTCACCAGCATTCCGGCTGGGTGGGGCGCGCCGTGTCTCGCCAGGTGGGTCCCCGCGCACGCGGGTTTCTTCGTGTGCTGTTACTGGGCGGTTCGTCCATCGGGCTAGTTCTCCGCTACGGTTCGCAGCGTTACGGTAGCAACCCCGGGGTGGTTTCCGTTCTCCGGCGCCATCGTGGGGCATCCTCCGGGGCTGGCCGCCCAAAGAAGCGGGGGGCTCGGTGCAGGCTGGCAGATGCCCCTCAGGTCGCGCTGCGTGGCCCGTGGCGTGCCCTTCGCTATAGTCTCTGCGTCGGTTGTATAGCTCGTGGTTGCGGGACTTCGCTAGGGGCTGTTCTCCCCACCTTCGGGCGCGGAGTACTCCTCCTTTTTAGCGTCTACGCTCTCTGAGGTGATCGCTTGGTTGATTGTTGTACCCTCAATCGCTCTGTGCCGCGCCTCCTTCCCGAAGGTGTGTTCGCCGCATGGTGACGGCGTTTATCCTGCCGTCGTTGGCGTTTGAGTCCGGCTTACGCCCAGCGACTCTGGTCGCCCTCTTACGGTGGGCTGTTGCTCGGGTGTTGTTTGTGCGCCTTCCCTGGTGTTGACTTCAACTCTCGGCGCCGGACCTGTCTCGCCTTGCGGGATGTCTCGCTTCCTTGGCTTCGTCTCGGGGATCCCCTCGGGGATGCTGTAGGTCTCGGCGGTTCTCTCGGGGTCGACCGCAAGTCTGGCTCTTGGTGGCATGGCTCCCACGGCGGCCTACCTGGAGTTGCTTCACCCCGGCTGCATGTGCCTTGCCTTGGTGTGGGAGCCGCTCTCAGCTTGTGTAGTCCCGTTTACGCGTCGTCTATTCTCCGACGTTGCTCTAGCGTCTGCATGCAGGGTCCCCCACCATGGGGGTGCTCCTGCCCTTCCTGTGGCGGCCTAGCCCTCCTCGCCTGGGCAGGGGCGCATCCTGCCGTGCTATAACTTGCAGCTTCGTCGGGGTCGGCAACCTTAGGCCTTTATGCACTCTGCCTCCGGCTCCACTGGGGTGCTTTCGCTGCTCGGGTCGCCTTTTGGAGTTGGTATGCCTCGGGCCTGTCTGCTACCTCCCATGGGCCTTTTCAGGTCTGGGTCCCGGCGCTTTCCGTCGCTGGCCTCTGTTGGCTGATATGCTGCCTCGGTATCCCTAGTCTCCTTCGTGGTGTAGTCCGGGCCCGTTCCGTGTGGCACCATCGGGACTTGAGGCCTCTGGTCTCTTCCAGTTAGGCGCTGGGCCATTTAGTCCTTGGCTGTCCTGGCTCTTAGGCCCTGGCTGTTAGGCTTACTGCTAGCTAGCCTGGTCCGCTGTCTCCCTGAGAACTTGGACTCAGACTATGATTGCAGCTTCGCTGGCCCAGTCGCCGCTTCCGTAGTCGGGCCTAGTGACTGTTGCCATCTGGCGTTAGTCTCTGTTGCCCCTTGGGGTCTATACCATGTATCCAGCTTGGGGGTGATATTGGTCTTTGGGTCTTTAGCCCCCGCTCCTTTGGGGGTCGTGGCCTTTAGCCTTGTCGGTCCTTTGACCTTCGCTTGCTATGCCTTTGGCTTTCTCGCCTAGCCTTTGCTACTCGACTTAGACCCTTCCTCTCCATCCGGGTAGCTGGCCCTGGTTCTTTTCTCGCAGCTTGGCTGGACCCCTTGTCGGGCCTAGCCTGGCCTAGGGCATGGCCTGCTGCTTGTGTGTATTACCTTGGTGCCCCCTTCGGGGTTTACTATGAGGGCCTGTGCCTCTGCGTCTGACGTGGCCCCTCTATGGGCTTCACTGGGCCGGCCTAGTCCTGGGGTAGGGGCTTTATTGTCCTTCTCCCTTGGCCTTATACCCCGTACGGGGAACCTGATCATCGCGCCTTGCTGTTCTCCCTTGCCCTCGTCCTCACTCTTTGCGGGCGCGAGACCTCGGCCTCATGCCGGCTGGTGCCCCTCGGGGCCTAGCCTGTTCTTGCCCGGTCTCGGCTTTGGGCATTCAGTCTTGATGCTCGTTTTCCCTCATTGGGGCTGGCTTCCACCCAGGTGGATGCCCCTCGCCCCCCTCTTGCTCTTTTGTCCTGCGCGCTGGTTGTTTTGCTCTGTTGTCTAACCTTACCTGTGCTCCCAGGCCTTACTTCCTCGCCCCTTGGGGCTAGACCCTTGAGTCTTCGACTTTTGCCTGGACACTGCCCACTGTTGGGTCGGTGTCTTGAACGTGAATCCCTTCTCCCGTTTGTTCGGAGTTAGGGGCTGGCTTGGACAGTTCTCGCACATTCATTTGGCTCCCGGCTGACTAGCCCTGACTACCCTGTCTCCCTCGGGGGGAACTGGACACGGGTTTTGGGTCGCCTCGACGGTGCCCCTCTTTGGGGATCCTTGTACGGGTCTTAGCGTCGGGGCCCTTGTTCCGGTGTGAGTCATTTAAGAGTCCTACCTATCAGAAAGTCCCTAGGACTCTAGATTTCGGAGACTGGGCGTCCGTAGGACGTCCAGTCTCCGAAAACCTTTATCATGATTCAGAACTGTGTGTCCTAGGACACAGAGCTTCTTGAAAACTAAAGTTACTTTTACTTAGTGTGACCCGGACTCTGTATTTGGGGGACTCTCAAATTCGTTACAACTATCGCAAAATTTAAGGTCCTCTCAGGAAGCGTCCTAGACTCTGTTCACCTGACGCAAATTCCGGACCCTGTGATTACTGTGATGTTAGTGTCCCAGCCCCTAACCTGTGCTGGTCGGTGCCTAGGAACCCCTGTGGTACTGTGGTGTAGCGTCCCAAGGCGTGTACATAGATTATGCTACTCGTACTTTATCAAGGGTACTTGGTTACTTAAAAACAGGCCGAATCCGAGCAGTCCGCTGTGGTTTAGCGGTGCAGATCTTCAGACGACCAGGTATGTAATAGTGTATGTGGTAGTAGTGTTGTAATTTGTGATTTGGGTAATTTATTCTAAAGGTTCGAGTAACTGGTCCGCATTAAGAGTCGTCGGTTTAGAATTGTTTTTATGTTTTTTCTTTTTTGTATTTACTTTATTTTATTATTTCTGTTCTTTTTTTTATTTAATTAGTGATTTTATTAGTTCGCTTTTGAAATTTAATTCCATTACTTGTCTTTTCAATTTTTTTAAATTAACTCTTCTTCTTAAATTTTGATATTGTAACAAATTAGTATTAAAAAGAGGCAGGTTGTATGTTATGGATTGGGGAATGTGGTCAGAG
>JAMKCH010053561.1:0-20955 GCA_023653785.1 Ophioderma brevispina
ACATCCATCTCAATACATTGATATACTTTTAATGTCAATTAAACCTTTTTTAAAAAAATCCCATGCAAAAGTTCTTTTTGGTAAAAATCGTCAAAATCAGTCAAGGTCAATTTTTTACATAGTAATCAAATGTGGGTGCGGATGCAAATTGGGGTGTGGGTATTTATGGATCAGGGTGGGGGTGTTGGTTTTAGGCTTAACCTGCTCTTCAAATTGTATGAAATTATTTTTTAAGTTATTTTACCCGTGAAATGTACAAGTGTCAATTGTATAGTTCATAAAAGAGGTGTTTCTTACACAATTTTCAGTAGGTTTTAGACATTTTGTCATATTTTTCTGAAATAAATGGAAAAGAGGGTTGACCTTTCTCTGGGGTCAAAGGTCACTTTAACATCCAGATTTACAAAATGGCCCACCCAGATTGTATTCTTCAGACTTCAAGAAACATTTTGGTATACAACTTTCTGTGACAGCAGAGGTGGCCCGAAAAACCACGTCTGCTCCCTAGGTAGGATACGGTATCCCATAGGTTAACACACAAGACCACATGCTAACAGAACAAAGGGAGCAAGAAAAGGTGTCTACTTACCAGACATCTAGCGCCTGGCAGCTCCAAGGAGGACTGACGTGCCCTACGAGTCCAGAGTTCTTTGTGCTTTATCATTAGGATTGCCGTGAGGTAGGTCCTTAAGGTAGGCCGACACAAAGGTGGAAGAAGTCCGCCAGCAAGCAAGCTTGGGCCAGCACGGGGCTACGAGAAGAACAAGGCAACTTGTCTGAGCTATCTTCTGAAGCACCTTTGGAATGAGCGGGATTGGAGGGAATGCGTAGGCAGTCATTCCTCCCCAGTTCGGACCCCGAACCGGACGACTCGGATGAATCCTCCGAATCGGAATAATCCGGTTCCCTAGAACACTTACCCCTCTTCGGAGCCATCCCAGAAGGCTTGGTACTAGGCAATGGAGGGGGAGCTTGCAAAGCCGTGCCGGTGTAGAATTATCATCCGGCGTACTCATAGTCCGGGAACAATGGTGACCAATAGGGCAATCGATTCAGTTGACTCTTCACTCAACATTAGTTTCACGCTTTATTCCATTATCGTCTATGGAGCCCCGGACTGTGGCTCCCGCCGGACTATATCTGCTACCACCCAAGGTAATCGGAACACGAGAGGGCGCCATCCTACTCTGACCTTGACCTACGGTAGGCTGCAAGGGAGCAGGCTGAGTGTGTGTCCACCCCTGATACCCCTGAAAGGGATACATCTGGGGGTTACCCATCCATGGAGGATTGCCAGGGTAAGGGCCAATCGGATTAGCCCAGCCCTGCGCCCCCGGAAGGAACTGGCCAAAAGCAGCCCCTTGAAACTGTCCCGGAAGTTGGACAGGCTGAGGCTGAACATGAGGCTGAAGTCCAACAGGGAGGACTACCGAGCCACTACCACTCAACAACTGACTGCCAGACGAGCCGGAAATCATTGGAGCGGAGATAAGACCAGAAGAAAAGCGGGTCATCAAGGTGTGACTAACATCCCGATCGGATCGGTGATGAAAGGTCTCACGACCTTGGGTCAGACTCACCTGGGCCTGGCCTTGAGCTGGCCCTACTTGAGCCTGAGCCTGAGCACCTGCTATCCCAACAAAGGCTGTGTTGACAGGACCAGGGGCCCGACGCTGAAAGCTATCCCATTCAGCAGAGGACAAAGCATTCCCACCTGACAAGTGAGAGCTAGTCAACTCCCTGGATAACTGAACAAAGGGAGCCGACCATGCCGGGATAATCCAGTCCTGGCCTTAAATAGACCCAATCATACCAGACACAATGGGAGCTAATTGAGCTCCAGAGCCCACAATGGTGGTGGGCTGAGTCGTGATTGGGATAGAAGACGAAACCGGGGGTGGAACAACCTGACTAGACCCGATCGTCGACATCCCTTGGGGGCCGGTACCCGCCTGAGGACAGCCCCCTAACGTGCTCACAACCAAGATAGCAGAACTGACTTCCAATACGGTGGAGCATGAAAAAAGAGGAAACCAGGTACCCCAGCCGAGGGGAACGAGAAAGACTCTTGAAGCAACGTCGGGTTAGACGACCCCCGGGTAGGGGCGCGAAGAACCCGTACTAATCGGATCAGTACGGGTAGGACATGTCGGCGCCGGGGGGGAACCCCAAGATAGATCACGGGGGCTCTAAACTAGCGGTGGTGAGGTTGAGACGCGAGGGACGGGGCGTTGAATTTATGCCGTAACAGGGAGAAAAACAGAATCTTTGCACTCACCGAGACATCGGATGTCACGGGGGTACGCCGGAGACCTGGATCTCGAGCCGATCCTAACTCAATAGGACAAGGCGATTACCAGATCGATCCGAACCTGTACAGTTCTTATCCTTTTTATCCTTCTTAATCTTACGTTGACGAACGCCAAGAGCAGAGGGCTCTAGCAGCTTCCAATTTGGTCCCAAGGAGAGTAGAGAGACCAATGCAAACGGACAAGGATATCCAAGAACGGTGGGATGATATACAAAGGGGATGGGCGATCATTAGGATCTAAGGGCACCTGGCACTTACTACAGACCCACATGTATAACGGATGGGTTTAGAGTGAGCAGGACGTGTCGAACCTCGATTAAAAACAGGCAAGGTCCGCTAGCGCGAAGGTTGTCAGTGGAAATCGCATCTCCAAAGTAACCCTAGTAATAACAATAATCTATAAAGGGGGATGCTATCGAATGCATGAGGGAAAAAACCAGCAAGCAACAAACTCCGCAACTCTGATCTGAACACAAACCGGTTGGTGGGTGGTGGGGTGGGTTGGGTTGGGGTGGGGGGGGGTGGGGTTGGGGTTGGTGGGGGGTGGGGGGCTGGGTGTGTGGGGGGGGTGGGGGGACAAGAGAAAGCATCTAAATGTGTTAAATCAATACAGTCTAGGGAATAACACCCCCAACACACCCAAGCATAGGGTAACTGTAATGGTTCCCGCGGCCGTTTTATAACGGCCGAAAAACTAAAACCGTCGGGCGAAAAATATCTAAAAATCGCCCTCACGGAACCGGCTAAATTTTGCCAGACAAGTGAAACATAGCAAACATTACGCTACAGTTAACCGTTCCGATAATGTTGGCAATCCAGAAATTAAGCGGAGAATATGCGTGGGTTGCCCGACGATCGGTTGTGGATGGGTGTTGCCAGCATTTTTCGAAAAAACCCTAAATGAGTTATTTTCGCGATTCCTTCAAATTACAGGGTGGGTAAACATATTCAGGACATACTGGAGGCAACGCACATTCCTCCAGAATGATGCAATTAGTAATAGCATTACGCTCAAGGTAAGCAGCTCTAAGCATTCAATATTAGGTAGACACTCAATAGATTTCTTAGCCAGATAGTTGGCTTACAGCGATCTTTTGTCTTAAAAGTGAAAAAAAAGGCGGATTTAAAATTCATTAAATTTCATTATTTAACCAAGACTGAATTTACTATTGCTCCAATAGGACAATTAGAAAAATTTCACAAATTTCTGTACCAAAGCTAGGATGGGAATATTTTTGATTTAGAGCTTTATATATAGAGATCAAATAGGGCTTTATTTTTTAAGGCGACACATGATGTGGGCACTCTCCGGTTCACTTTAAATGGACAACATGTTCATGAAAAATATTCAGAATAATGAAATTGACCCTTAATGAAATTTGTGTGCGCAGAAATTCGTGGAAGTGATTTCATATGTTGAATATTTTTTCATGCCAAGCCATTGTGCCCCTTTAGACTGGGTGGGCACAAACAAAGGGATAAACTTTGAAGCAAACAGCAAACAGTGGGGACCAAATTGATTTGTTAGTAATGTATGTATGCTTGCATTTCATATTGTATTTGTTATTAATGCTTGTATGTCTTAATCAAGGATTTCCTGTACGCCGGCTGTTCTCTGTAAGGCGCCATATAAATGCATTGGTAGTATTACTGTATTATATTTGACCTGTACTGGAATTAACTAACCATTTTATGCAAAATGATTGAATGTTTGAATGAATCTATTCACCAAGTCGATGTTTGGGAGAGGGTATTAATCTGGGGGCACTTTGTATTCAAAGTGGATATCGATGAGTGAACATAGGCCTTACAAATGATACGAAAGAAAGTATTGACACCCCCCCCCCCCCACCCCCCCCCGGTATTTCACCGACTAAAAACATACCCCTAAAAAGTGTTTTTTTGTTGTTTTGCTACCCTAGACAAGAAAAAACGATGTATTGTGTCATTCAACATCCCCTTTATTATTTTGCTTTGCTTTTACGTTCCGATTGACAACAAAATCAAATCTGAATTTGGGACAATTTAAATCCCACGCAAAGTGCCCCGATGGGGGCTCAAACCTGGGGGACCTTACTGACCACCAAAGGCTGAATACCCTAACCGTGCGCCCGCTCTTTTGAAGTGCTAAGATTTAATGCATAGCTATTTGACAACATAGGGCACATTTTCAATTGTATCCTTTTATGTCCTACAACGTTGCAGCGCTAAGGTAGGCACTTCCTTACAAGCTACAATATGGACCACAGTTTGGTCTCAGTGAGTTAACACCAAAAAGGGTTCTCACAAAGTGAGGGTCCAACTTTTTGGGTTATACTGGAGCCTAACAATGAGATTGGTGTTCCTTTTACAGGCCGGATGACACAACATTTCAACACAATACGACATGAACATGTACACCACTGTAATTAGTTATAACTCATTTATTGACTCTGGCATTGTAAAAGCATGGCATTAAAGTAATTGGTGGTTTATTAAAAAGCAAAAATTTCTGGCTAGAACCACTGATATGTACATCCGTACATAATACAAATATCTCGCACAATATGTCACTTAATGCCACTTAATACCAAGTGAAAAAAATTAAGTAGTTTATCATAGCCCCCTCCACTTTTCCACTCTCATGGTAAATTATCAAAGTGCTTATCCAAAAATTTTGATGGGTTGTGATAGACCTAATGGTGTATTGATCACTTCCAGTAATGTGTTCTGTAAAAACACTAGGATCTTCTAGTACAAAAGAGTTAGACCGGGTCTAAAGTTAGACCTGGCCCAAGTTTAAGGGCCCCCGCCGCCTGGCAACGCACCTTTAGACCACTAACTAATGAATGAAAAATGGGAAAGACATTGTCCTTTGCATTGACACAAGTGGGATTCTTGTACTTTTATTTCGAAGGTGATAAGATACATCTTAATTTAAGAAATTGTATTTACTTATGACGGAAAAACTATAACTAAATTTTGGCTAGACCGTCTAACTTCCAAACCCTGGTCTAATTTTGTGCACACAGGACCTAGAGGGTCTTAACCTCAAAATTGTTTTGATGAAAGAGTGCCCCAAAATAAATTGGCGTGTATGTGTATATAGTTCTCCACGTGGCAGTCTGTTTAGGCTTGCTGTACTTTAGTATGTAAAGCACATCTTGCTGCCAAAGAGTTAGTAGAAAGTGTTCTAGAATCTATGCCATTACATATTTCCTGATACTACTGAAAGCTACTGACACTATAAAGTGTTGTGAAAAAAGAGCCATACTTAAAGTACTAGTAGTAGCAAGAAACAAAATTTGAAGTGGCCTAATAATAATGGGCATATTGGTGATTCATTGTTTCATAGTTTCCACTTGTACATTTTTGATTGCAGGTCAGTGTGCAACTATGTCTGTTTCATTTTTATTATTTAATCTCCCAAACGTATAAAAAAATTATATTTAAAAAAAAAAGTATATTAAAGTCAACGAATTTACAAGAGGTCCAGAGGTAATTTAGGCACGTCCTCATATTGGTTAACACATGGCGCTAGTTCTTTCCTGTGGATATTGTACATAAATGCAATTACCAAAGCGCCTTTAGTTTGGGAATTGCCGACTCAGCATCTTTATGAGCCCACCACGGTCTTCAATTCCTATGGCAACGTTCAAATTTTTCTATTCACTGATACCTTTAAGAAAACAAAACTCTGAGTAGATTGATGATACAGGAATATGAGTAGCTCGGTTCAGGTCAGTTTCATATACATATACCTCTTACTGAACTGTGCCCTTGTGTGGATGAGCATAGCTCAAGAGGTCGCAAAAAAAACCCTTATTCTTGAAGGTTCACTGCGAAGATTATTGGCATGCATATTCATTGAACAATTTACTTCGATCCCTTGTTGCCACTTCAAAAAATACTGCTTTATACGGGTAGACGTTTCATATAGACGTCCCAAGGATTTGTAAATGAGGTTATTGCCATTGATTCTGTAAGTGCTAAATGCACAACATCGAGGCATGATGGAATCAATTGTATACCTCATTTGCATGCTTGGGACTTCTATGAAACGTTTACAAATATTTAATGTTTGGTACAACACAAAAACTAACAAAATGCATATGAGGGGGAGGGGAAATTTGCAGTAAAGATTTTATCTGATTTCTCATTGCAAGACAGTGAAATTAACTTTTGTTGATACCCACCTCTGACATTTTGAATCAGCAAATCATCACGACTTAAGTATACTGATCTGGTATAGGTTATTTAATACCAAGATCTCATTTTGGTCCCAATGAGAGTCAGAGAGACCAATGCACAACGGACAAGGATTATCCCGAACACAAGAACGGTGGGAGATACAAAGGGGATGGGGATCATTAGGATCTAAGGGCACCTGGCACTTACTACAGACCCACATGATGATAAAGGATGGGTAGAGTGAGCAGGACGTGAACTAGATTAAAAACAGCCAAGGTCCGCTAGCGCGAAGGTTGTCAGTGGAAATCGCATCTCCAAAGTAACCCTAAGTAATACAATAATCTATAAAAGGGGGGATGCTATCGAATGCATGCAGAAAACAGCAAGCAACAAACTCCGTAACCTCTGATCTGAACACAAACGAAAGAGAAAGCATCTACATGTGTTAAATCAATACAGTCTAGGGAATAACACCCTCAACACACACAAAGCATAGGGTAAACTGGTAAATGGTCCACGCGGCCGTTTTTATAACGGCCGAAAAACTAAGACCGTCGGGCGAAAAATATCTAAACATCGCCCTCACGGAAGCTAAAATTTTGCCAAGACACTCTGAAACATAGTTAGCAACATTAGCGAAGGACCAAAGGCACTGAGTTATCAAAATAACTGCACAAACCAAGCCAACTAGATACAAAATCAGGAGCTACAGTAAAACGTTACCGTACTGTTGGCAATCCAGAAATTAAAGAGGATGAATATGGCGTCGGGTTGCCCGACGTCCGGTTGGATGGGTGTTGCCAGACCATTTTTCGAAAAACCCTAAATTGAGTTATTTTCGGATTTCTTCATAATTTACAGGGTAAAATATTCAGACATACTGGAGGCACGCACATTCCTCCAGAATGATGCAATTAGTAATATCATCTACGCTCAAGGTAAGCAGCTATACGCAATAAATATATAGGTTAGACACTCAATAGATTTCTTAGCCTATATTTGGCTACAGCGATGTCTTAAAAGTGAAAACAAAAGGCGATTTAAAATTCATTATATTTCAATATAAAACAAGCTGAATTTACTATTTGCTCCAATAGGAAATTAGAAATTTCACAATTTATGTACCAAAGCTTAAGGATGGGAATATTTTTGATTTAGAGCTTTATATTATAGAGATCAAATCAGGGCTTTCATTTTTTAAGGGACACCTGATGTGTGAAATCTCTCGGTTCACCTTTAAATGGACACAATGTCATGAAAAAATATTCAGACATAATGAAATTGACCCTTACTGAAATTGTTTTCAAATTCGTGGAAGTGATTTCATTATGTCTGAATATTTTTTCATGCCAAGCCATTGTGCCCCTTTAACTGGGTGGGCCAAACAAAGGGATAACTTTGAAGCAAAACAGCAACAGATGACAATTGGATTTGTTAGTAATGTATGTTATGCTGTATTTCATATTGTATTTGTTATTAATGCTGTATTCTAATCAAGTATTTCCTGTACGCCGCTGTTTCTCTGTAAAGCGCCATATAAATGCATTTTATTATTACTTTATTATTATTTGACCTTGTCCTTGGAATTACCTAACCATATTTATGCAAAATGATTGAATGATCTATCACCAAGTCTATGTTTGGGAGAGGGTAAAAAAAAAAAAAAAAAAAAATATTAACAAAAATCTATCAAAATGGCGGCCATTTTGAATTTATGCAAATTAGGCATATTTCTGCAACTCGGATTTCCTCGGACTTTTAGTATATCATTTTAGGTACCTTAAGCAAATGCATTGTGCTAAAAAACCTTTGATAGCAATTTGTTCCAGGTCAAAGCTCAATTTTCTTGGATGTGTGAAATCTCTCGGTTCACCTTTAAATGGACACAATGTCATGAAAAAATATTCAGACATAATGAAATTGACCCTTACTGAAATTGTTTTCAAATTCGTGGAAGTGATTTCATTAAGGGTCCATTTCATTATGTCTGAATATTTTTTCATGCCAAGCCATTGTGCCCCTTTAACTGGGTGGGCCAAACAAAGGGATAACTTTGAAGCAAAACAGCAACAGATGACAATTGGATTTGTTAGTAATGTATGTTATGCTGTATTTCATATTGTATTTGTTATTAATGCTGTATTCTAATCAAGTATTTCCTGTACGCCGCTGTTTCTCTGTAAAGCGTCATATAAATGCATTTTATTATTACTTTATTATTATTATTTGACCTTGTCCTTGGAATTACCTAACCATATTTATGCAAAATGATTGAATGATCTATCACCAAGTCTATGTTTGGGAGAGGGTATAATCCTGGGGGCCACTTGTATTCAAAGGTGGATATGATGAGTGAACATGGCCTTACAAAATGCATCCGAAAAGAAGTATTTCCCCCCCGGGTATTTCCACCGACTAAAAACATACCCTAAACAAGTGTTTTTGTCTGTTTTCGCTACCCTAAACAAGTAAACGATGTATTGTGTCCTTAACATCCCCTTTATTATTTTGCTTTGCTTTACTTCCGATTGACAAAATCAAATCCTGAATTTGGTACCCAATTAAATCCCAGCAAGTGGCCCGCTGGGGCTCAAACCGGGGACCTTCTGCACCAAAGGCGAATACCCTAACCAGTGCGCCACGCTCTTTTGAATGTTGCTAGAGATCTGATGGAATAGCTATTTGCACACCATAGGAGCACATTTCAAATTTGATCCTTTTATGTCCTAAAAGTTGCACGTCGCTAAGGGTCAGGCACTTCCTTACTAGCTACAATATGGCCAAGTTTGGTCTCAGTGAGTATAACACAAAAAGGTTCTCACAAAGTGTACACTTTTTTGGTTATACTGGATGCCTCACACTGAGCATTTGTGTTCCTTTTACAGCAGATGACAACATTTCAACACAATACGACATGAACATGTACACCACTGTAATAGTTATCACTCATTTATTGACTCTGGATTGTAACAGCATGGCATTAAAGTCAATTGGTGGTTTATTAAAAAGCAAACAATTTCTTGGATAGAAACCCTGATATGTACAATCCGTACATAATACAAATCATCTCGCACAATATGTCACTTAATGCATTAATTACACGCGTAAAAAATTAAGTTTCTCATAGCCCTCACTTTCACGCTCTGGAAATTATCAAGTGCATTATCCAAAACTTTTGAGGTGATAGGCCTAATGGTGTATGAGCAACTTCCAGTCATGTTGTGTGTAAAAAACGAGGAGCCTTCTAGTACAAAGAGTTAGACGGTGTTAAAGGTTAGAATGGCCCAAGTTTAATTTAGTGTTCACGCCAGAGAGAAAAGACATTTTCCTTTGACTGCAACGGGTTTTTTTGTTATTTATTTGAAAGATACATCTTAATTAAAGAAATTTTTTGCTATTTATGATGACGAAAATATAACTCAATTTGGCCTAGACCAGGTCTAACTTCAAACCCTGGTCTAACTTTTTGTGCACACGACCTAGCATGTCGAACCATCAACATTGTTTGAAAAGGAGTGCCAATAAAATTGGAGTGTATATAGTCTCCAGTGCAGTCTGTTATGCTTGCTGTACTTTATTCTGTTAAAGCAGCACTTGCTGCAAAGAGTTAGTAGAAAGTGTTTCTAGAATCTCATCTGGCACATCTACCCATTTTCCTGATACTACTGAAAGCTACTGACACTATAAAGTGTGTGAAAAGAGCATACTAAAAGTACAGTCCTACAAGAAACAAAAATTGAAGTGGCCTAACATGTGATACTGGTTATCATGTTTTTCATAGTTCCACTCTGGTACATTTTGATTTGCAGGGTCATTTGCAAACTATTTTCTTTTCATTTTCATTATTAATCTCCCCAAATTATAACAAAAATTTATTTACAAAACATTATATTTAAAGTCACACAGAATCTACAAGAGGTCCAGAGGTAATTTAGCACGTCCTCATATTGGTTAACACATGGCGCTAGTTCTTTCGTGGGAATATGTAACATACATGCATATTACACACGCCTCGTAGTTTGGACTTGCCGACTCCAGCCATCTTTATGAGCCACACTGTCTTCGAATTCCTAGGTCAAGTTCAAATTTTGTTTCTCATTCATGATACCTTAAGGGAAAAACAAAACACTCGTGTATGATTGAGATACCCGTAATATAGTCGCTCGGTTCATGCATTCCTACATATCCTCTTAACTGAACTTTTCCCCTTGTGGATGAGCATAGCTCAAGAGGTCGCAAAAAAAACCCTTATTCTTGAAGGTTCACTGCGAAGATTATTGGCATGCATATTCATTTGAAATTTACTTCTATCCCTTGTTGCCACTTCAAAAAATACTGCTTTATACGGGTAGACGTTCATATAGACGTCCCAAGGATTTGTAAATGAGGTTATTGCCATTGATTCTGTAAGTGCTAAATGCACAACATCGAGGCATGATGGAATCAATTGTATACCTCATTTGCATGCTTGGGACTTCTATATGAAACGTCTAACTTTATTTAATGGGTTTGTTACAAACACCAAACAGAACAAATGCTTTGAGGAATTTGCATTAAAATTTACTGCATTTCCTGGCATTGGCAGACAGTGAATAATTTTGTTTATACCCAACTCTGGAACATTTTGCATCAGCAAATCATCACGACTTAAGTATACTGATCTGGTATAGGTTATTTAATACCAAGATCTCATTTTGGCACAAAAAAAAAATTGCAAGGCATCCCTTCGTGCACCAACCCTTGATATAGTGACTGCAGATAATGATAATCTTTCCTGCAGAAGTTCTTCCAAGAGCACTCAAGGATTTTTTTAATTGAGATATTAAATCAAGCTGAACAAAACACCAAACACACCATGTTGTGGGTTACCCAGGATGAATACCATACTGAACATGCTCTGGGAGAACTGTTTCCCATATTGGTTAATTACTTAATCAGACCTGTTGGCCACACAGAAGTAGTTAAGGGCTATGTGTTAGAAGCCCTGCTGTAGTCAAAGAGCTTCACATACTCTAGACATACTGCATACAATGGACTTACCTCGATTTCAAATAAATCTGCACTGGTATGCCCAAACCAGACTGCTTTTAATAATAGACGTGGTGGTGTGAGTGGTGGGTTTTGAAAAAAATGCTGAAAACACCTTAAATACAGCATAAATCTGGTGTTCAGAGGTCAAAAACAGGCTGAAATGAAAGGAAATTTTTTTTTTTTTACTTTTTTTTGAAAGCATAAAAAAATTAAATCGGCTGAAATGCTGAACTCTCAGAGCACTGTGTTTAAACAATTTTTTAGTGGTACATATGCATGTACATATAGAAAACTATACATACTATTTGAGAATACAATTGAGCAAATGTTTCCATGTAAAAGCTTTTGCATTCATTCTCATTTTCTGAAAGTCTTTGGCTATTCCCTGAATCATTCTAACTACTCTACCAAATATAAAACTGTTACCATATTAAACGGCATCAACGTGGTCCCAGTACACAAGATGAACGGGACATGAACTTAGCATTTCCAGCTCTGTCGTATGTACATCTAAGATCCCATGCCCTAATTAAAAAAAATAACAAGCCGCTCATTTATAATACACATTTTGAGCATTCTTCGTTCGAGAGTTTTGTTTTCGAGACTAATAACAACCCAGCGTGTGCAAAAATATCAAATTTTGAAAATTGGGGCCCTCTTCAAAAATGTAGCTACTATTGCTTTAACTGCATATAGCAACCATGGTTACAAATCTCCTCTCGTGACTGTAAATGGGTTCATGATTACACAAAACTGATCTTAAAAAAAATGCTAACACAAATACTCTTCCACTCTTCACAGTCTTAGAATGTTAATGTCATGGCAATCTGATATTATATCACTTATACTTCAATAATAAATCCTTTTGACATTAACACCTAATTTATTTGCTTATCACATTTGCCAGTACACAACACATTTAGCCAACTTGAAAGTTTGTATTTATTTTGTAACTTTTTTGGGTAGCAGTGCTTTTCCGTAGTATGCGATAAATGTTAGGCAAATTTCCTTAATATTTTTCCATTTTTGTTTGAAAGCAAATGGTCAACCTACTATCATATTAGACATATAGTAAACCCTGTTTCCATATATTACTCTTTTATAACACTTCAAATTAACCTTTTTTGGGTAACATACGGAATACAATAACTTTCAAAATCCAAGTCTTTTTTGACAGCTCTTAATCTGGAGCAACATCTTTAATGAGCAGTAAAACACTGCATATACAAAGTACGGCCAAAGGTGATAATCTTACAAATAAAATTTGGATATGATTTTATTTATAGTCTTACATACAATTAAAAGAATTGGATGGCCATAGCAATTTACACCACATGCTCTTATTGTTGGGTGGGTGGCTGGGTTCATTTTCTACCAGCAAAGACTATCAACACCAAAAATAAAATTTCAATTGTTCAAGAAAGTATAATTCTCTTAAATATCATAAAACAAGAAAAAAAGTTACACACAGGAGAAATATGTGCTCTCCATCTGGAGAGAATCAAAATTTTAAGACACATGAAACCCGTGGTCAATTATTTTTTAGCAAAACAAAAATTTAAATTACCAACTAACCTTTTAAAAGGGAGGGTGTAACCCTGATCGAAAACCTCTCCCCCCCCCCACATTTTTCCTTAGAAAACCTTGGCTTTGGTATGATAAGGTTATTCAGCACTTTTTTTCTATTACCCATCCCCCAGCAAAATCCCGGGAAAAGTTTCCTTTTTGGCGTTTTGAACAAAAACATCTCCATAACTATCCGACTACATTAACACAGTCTATGGGCCAATTTCAATACACATTTTTGCTCTACTATCGATGGCCGGCCGCTTGAACTCAAATTTTGGTAATTGAGTTTTTGGTATCTGTTTTCCCATGTGAGAAAACCTGAAAATTGGAACCAATGATCAGGTCAATCCACGTTTAAGCTAAGGGAACAAACCATGAGATCGATGCAGTCCTATAATGTATGTTTCATTAGAAAGTAGCCTTTCCTCTTAAGGCAATCAAAACTGAATCAATAAAAATCAATGTTTTTCAAGATAAGACTAATGTAATTAGCACTTTCTACACCTCCCCCTCAAGCAAAACAGTATTTGTCAAAATCCGTCTTACAAAAGGAATGTTTGTATCCAGGGTTTGCATGCAAACCATGCACAAGGGCTGAGGCTTACTAGCAGTTGATAGCATGACTTCATTAATAACCTCGCACATTCTTTGTAAAAATGAATGACAATTTATAATACAATAATTTGTTTGTTTCTTTTACCTTTGTGATGCCAAGTACGTCAAAAAAATTGATGAAATCTGACGTAACTTTCGTTCGTGTCCACAAGTCATTCATATGGACTTGTGGATGGTGTCAGGAATAACATCACAACCCAATGTTCAACTGTGTAAGCTGATCCGGGGCCGCGTGTATCTATGATACGGACGCTCCTAACATGCCTCGCGTTTCTTTTAATCTGGGGCGGATTGGGAACAGTCAGTGGTTTACACCCTACTCTTATTCGACACTGACTGCGATGTACATGTACAGTTGTGACTCTCTGTACACGGGACCGACGGCTTAACGTCCCCCCCCTCCGAAGGACGGATTGCTTTCATGATTCATTTGCCCAATTCCAGTGAACCATGGGAGGAGAGCGTTATCTGTATTTACTCAATAGCTCGTATACAGATAAATCCAGAATTGAGCACCCGAGTGAATCCCAGCAAGTGACCCCACCGGGATTCGAACCCGGGATTTTTTGATTTGGTATATTTGCGCCATAGGCAAGCACCCTAACCACAGACCACGCTCTCCCACGCACAATCTGACAGAAATAAACATAGTGTTCACCGAACCATGTGTCCTCTGCCGTTTTCTGAAAACACAAAAACACATCACAAATGCAAACAATATGACAGTGAGTTTTCAAAAGTAGAACAACTATCCTACTTAATACTTCTACTTCTTAAATCTAAATACTATAAATTTTTGGGATGGATTGACATGTGTTTAGTCAACACCTAATATGACTAAACTAAAATCAATACAGTTTGACTGTTATATACAATACCATTCAACTTCACCACCCCTTGCACCACCTTGCGATTATACACTGATTTAAATGACCATTCGGAATAATACCATGATATACAAAATTCACACAATAAAGATGCGCTAATGTCAGCTGATTGCTAATCATATTTCTGCGAAAAGTTCTTGTATAGTATATTTGATTGATAGAGACAAGTTCTTGGTGAATAAAAGTTCCTCCCAGTGTCCTCCTACACCAAAGGATTTTAAGATGCACGCCCAATCTCTGTGATATACGGCATTACCATAAAATTGTCTTTTTGTTATATTTACAAATATATCAGATTGCCTTTGCCAAACCAATAAGCAAGGGGGGTCTGGTATAACTTGACCAAGTTGTTCTTTGGCCAAAATCTCCCCCACCAGCCATGAAATGGGCATCATTTTTTAAAGAGACCATGAGAGATTTCTGAAATAGCACCCCATTTTTTTTTGAACCCAGGTTTTGGCCTACTTTGCGAATGCTTTCCATGTATTAGATCACACCTGAGTGAATAAGCCGAACTATGCTTTAATTTAGAATATCAGTTTTTTAGTGTTACCCTTAGTTTTCGGGCAAAGCATGCAAAGCGCCCGTCAAACAGATAGGCAAAGCCATCAGATGGAAAAACTGGTCTATACTTAAGGGTAAGATGTTCCTGTAGTATGCAAGGGACATAATGTGTCCGAGCAAGTAAAAACCGTGAATAATGGGGCACAAAGGCGAATTGTTTTACTGCCGAGGACACATTCGGCATCAACATAGATATCACACCTTATTTCTATACTATTACCCAAATAAATGAAATAACAGAAAAAATGGCACAATTTCGTACTAAAAACTGAACAGTTGTTTAGCTTCCATATTAACAGCGCGCGCCCATGTTTCCTACGCGTACAGGGTTAGTGTGTGCACTTTAGTGATGGGTGACACGCACCGAAAAGATTCAGCTTTGAATCACGCAACTAGGGCACAATCGCGACCTATTTATCGCAGCAATAATGGGCAAGATACAAACTAAGCAATCAAGAGCGCGCTTTTCAATAATGGGCAGTAAAGGTAATAGGTGTTAAAAACAAGGCGGTTCTCGAACCACAAGTATCGCCGCTTCGCGCTTAATTGTAAGACAAAAAGCAGCACACCAGCGTGCAACTGTGAGAGTACAGGGGGTCCCAAAAAGTTGTGCAAGCAGGATAAACGCCAAAATTTCTAAACTAGCTTTTACTCCCAATATTCATTTGACACCACCTAGGGGTCACAAATTTCCTGGGGAGAATGAACTTGCAAGTTGAAATTCCATCCTAACGAGCATAAGTCAGAGATGTTAGGAGTAGCACCTCCTGGTGGTTTGCATTTAGGTATTATTTACTTCCGCTCTTCATTTGACACACCCCAGGGTAACATTTTTCCATTTGGAGATATTAATTATGAGAAGTCCTCAACAAGAGCATAAATAAGGATGTTGAGTGAGTAGACCCCCGGGGTGGCCATTTTGATGGTATTCCTACCTCTCCACGCTTTCATTTGACACACCCGAGGGCTCACAACATTTTCCATTGTGGAGTATTAATCTTGAAAAGTCCAACCATCATGAGCACAAGTAAGAGACGTTAGAGTAGAACCCAGGTTTGCATTTATAGTATTCGATACTTCTCAAGCTTGTCATTCGATACCACCATAGAGGTCACCACATCTTCCGTTGGGGAGATTATTAATCGTGAAATGTCCCACATAATCTAACCAAGCGCTGGTAGGAGTAGCACCCACGGGTTTGCATTTATTGTATTCTTTTATTCTGCTTTTCATTTGACACCCACCCCAGTCGGGTCACAAACATTTGTCAATTGTAAGGATATTAAGCGATGAAAGTCATGCAAAAATACCCTTAAATTCACTAAATTTAGTAAAAATATGAAAATTCATTCAATTTAGCAACATATTTAAACAACACTTCATGTGACCACATTTTAAATTGAGCGCCTACGGGGTCCAGAAACAGTGAAATGCACCACAATTTGCGATTTCACTTTTCCAAGAATGTATTAAAAGGTTGAAACCCAAAAGCACTGACCAGCCAGAACTAGAAAATATTTCAATGAAAACATGGCACTGATCTAGCTATATGATGTTAACACCTTCTGATTGTGGTTGTACTCCCCCTGTTTGATAAGTCTTATGTTCTGTACACCTGTTTTTGTTACACCACCCAAATCACACTACAGGAGCCATATAATGCCAAATATAAACAACATGCTAACCTAATTTATTGTAGGTGTTAACAACACGCCTGAATCAAATTCTTTTGAAGGTGTAGTATTCACACTGACCATTGAACCACACCTATGAGAAAGAAAATTTGGTGAAATGGACCAAGGCACTTTAGCATTTTAAAATTCAAAGAACTGCCCCGTTAAGTGGCCGACATGCATTTTGACCACAATTATTGATTCACACAAAAGAGTGTTACCATATAGTAGTCTCATTGGATATGCGAAGGAATTTTGAATATCCAATGTACCATTTTAAGCGATACAGCAATCATGTATATTTATTAGAACAATTGCATCAACAATGCCCCTTATTTAATTGATCAACTGCACTTTGACCGCAAGTGTGATTCATACAAAAGATTGTACGCATAGATGTCTCACTGTTAGCGAAGGAATTTTGCCATATCCAATGTACAATTTCAGTGATACAGCAATTATGATATTTAATTAGACAATGGTCATCAAAAAATGCCCCTTTAATCGGGGCCCACAGCCACTTTGACTCAATTATGATTCACCCAAGATGCATGGATAGTATTTTTCATGTAGCGAAGGAATTTTGCCTAGCCGATGTAGGGTGTCAGAGATACAGTAATTACGCATATTTTGTTTATTTTCGAATTAGCGCATTTGACATACCTAAGTGCAGTATCACCACAAGTTCTAAATGCAAAAAGATGCGCACCATGATATAGGCTTTCATGCAGTTTAGGAATTTACGTATCCGATGTACTGTTTCCAAATTATAGCAATTACGCTGTTTTTTGCAATAATTAAGATCATTGCCATACTTAATTTGCCAGAAATACGCCCGAAATATAATCAGTTCGAGCAACTTCCAGCACCCGTCCTCCCACCAAGGTACATCATTCATTACGCCTACGGAACTCCAGAAAAACTTGTTACACAAGCCATGCCGGGAAAATTTTCGTTAATATGCAAATAGCTACTTAATTCGCAGATTTTACGCCCCACAAATCGAATCAGGTCGAAACACTCGTGGACCTTCCGCTTCTTTCCCCAAGTTACATCATCATAGCCCTTACGGAAACCAGGATAAATCGTACACAAGCCCCTGAACACGGACGTCAGGGCAGGACAGACAGCATGACAGACAGACAGACAGACAGACAGGACAGACAGAAAGAAGTGATTACTAAGTCTCTGCCGAAAAAGTTAAGCGAGACAAAAAGCAGGTTACATACCATTACAGCATTTGTGTATAGAAACCCAATCTACCATATAATGTTACACCACACAATTTAAATAAGGCGGGGGGGGTTCATGATTTCAAGGAGCAACTAAAAACACTTGCTTGGCAAAACATGCTTGGCAAAACTGCAATCAAAGCTGCGTTGGTGATGTGGTGATTAGCACAAAAACATCTTCACATGTAACACGGCAGTTACCGTTAAACAGCCAAGCGATACCATCAAATGAGCCGATACAAATTTACCCATGACATCAAGATCACGTAAATCAGATCCAGTGATGTGCAATATCAAAATTGACAAGATATGTTGCATGTGACAAATTTACTTACATAAATACACCCTCACTATTAGATATCCTATGAATGGATTATTGAGGTGACTACTTTAGACTGTGATTTCTACTCGGGTACCATATGTTATTTTTTTGCGGGTAATCGAAGTACTCTGATCTCGCAGAAATTGTACAAGTTTTGAATGAAGTTTTTAAGACTTGATTGAGATAATCAGAATAAAGGACTTAAATTGAATTGCCTTATTGGCTCACACATTTCCTATCTTGTCAAAATGAAAATTTTTAAACAATTTCTCTTCTAGGTCTACTAGAAATAGAGTAAACATGTATACCAGACGTAATAACATATTTGCTTCTGGATTTGGAAATTCCAGTAAAATTTAATATAATATATATTATATAAATCACAAAATTACAAGGGTATTGTATAGAGTCATAGTGCAATAATTGCTATATAAGGTGTTTGCACAACTCAGGATGAGTCACATACGACTCTATGATGTCAAGGAATAAACCTTTTAAAGGTTTGTTCATTATAAAAAGCAATTATCTTTGATGATCCTTTTCTAACCGCCGGTATACAAAACACGGTATGACGCGAGCGCTTCAACCTAAAAATAACTTCAATACGCAGCGCGTACTACCTGGGTTCAATTAAACTAATTGAACCCGGGCATCAGCCAATGAAATTGCTTACATTTTCACAGCTGTTTAAGAATAACATATTTACCACAGAGACACAAACGGACCGTGACACATGCAGACACACACACTACCAAAGCAATCCCTATGTCCCCTCTTGCAGACACAAAAAGCAGAGGATGTTGTTGTGGTGAAGGTGGCAGCAGTTGTTTTTCCTTTTAGGATTTTGGTTTTAAATAATTACAATTTTCTTAATTATAAATACCAGCTGCAACACAAGTACTTTTCTTCTTTGGCCTTTAAAATAAGCAGTTAAAGCTATTTTGCCCAATTAGGAAATGGGATGAGAAAGAACGAAAGGTCAAAAAAAAAAGAGGCAGAGCGGTGGAGAAAGGTTAAGAGACAGAAACAGAGGCTGAGAGAAAGTGGTAGAGAGGGAGGGGAGAGGGGGAAACACAAGGATATAACTTCAGGCTGTTTTCTGGCAATCATCAAGTTGAAAAAAAGTTTCCCTTTTCAACCTGAAAAGTACAAACATTACTATGCCTGCACATATATAGCTCTACTTTAACTACTTAAAGAGACACAAGGATATTTTGAGAAAGATGCGCCCCAATTTTTTTCAAAACTTTTTTTTGTATATGTGGAATGCTTACCAATGTATTAGATCACACCTGAAGTGAATAAGCCGAATATGCCATCCTTATGTAATAAGATCGTTAAAATGATAATTTAGAATTTTCTGTCATGCATGGATGTCTCTAGGGACAATTACGTATAGCAGGCAAGATTAAGACAGTTTTTGGTTTTCTTTCTTACTTCTTTGTCCAACAAACCTTCAAAACATTCTCGGTAGGTGTTCTAGAACTGATCAAGTGCAAATTGAGAGAAATTTGTATCCTCAAAAAAATCTCCTCCCGTCTCTTCAAAGGAATAATTGTACATGTTCTGTCTTCTTTGTTGGATGTTTTCTTTCATTTCCACTAAGTTACAATCAATACCACCTGAAGTCCTAAAATACTGATGTGTATTTCCTTTTCCAATCTTCTGAAACACAAAACACATCACAAAATGCAAACAATATTGACAGTGAGTTTTACAAAAGTTGAGAACAAATATCCTACTTAATACTTCTACTTAAATCTAAATAATATAACATTTTTGGGATGGATGGATGGATGAACATGTTTTTAGTCAACACTAATATGACTTAACTAAAATCACATAATTTTTAATGTTTATAATACAATGTACCATTTCAACTTCACACCCCTTGCACTCCCCTATGGATTTATACACCTGTTTTAAAGACCAGTCGGAATAATACCACTGATGATTATACAAAATTCACACAATAAATATGCGCTAATGTACAGCTGATTTGTAATCATATTTCTGCGAAAAGTTCTTGTATAGTATATTTGATTGATAGAGACAAGTTTTGGTGAATAAAAGTTCCTCCCAGTGTCCTCCTACACCAAAGGATTTTAAGATGCACACCCATATCTCTGTGATATAACTTGCATTACCATAAAATTGTCTTTTTTGTTTTATATTCTACAAATATATCAGATTGCCTTTGCCAAACACAATAAGCAAGGGGGGTCTGGTATAACTTGACCAAGTTGTTCTTTGGCCAAATCTCCCCCCCCCCCCCCTAAAAAAAAAAAAAAAAAAAAAAAAAAAAAAAAAAAAAAAAAAAAAAAAAAAAAAAAGGAGATTTTCTGAAAGAAGCACCCCCATTTTTTTTTAACCCAGGTTTTTTGAATATTTGGAATGCTTTCCAATGTATTAGATCACACCTGAAGTGAATAAGCCGAATACGCCGTCTTTATGTAATAATATGACAATTTAGTACTTTCTGTCATGCACGACAGAAAGTCAAAGCACAGTGTTCTATGGGGACAATTACGATAGTCAGGCAAGTTCAAAACAAGGTTTGCTGTTTTCTTTTGTACTTGTT
>JAMKCH010053562.1:0-10565 GCA_023653785.1 Ophioderma brevispina
TTATCAGGGTATTCTCCAAAGCTCCACAGTAGGTCGCCCAAGACTCCTGTGCGTTTTTTCGAGGTAGTTAAATGCCTTTTTTTTGGGGGGGGGGTACATCTAAAAAGGGGTATGACTGCCGTATAGAAATGGTTGTATGTATACAGAGTATGTCAACATATGCTAAGAACTAGTAACTTGCAGTATTCTCCGCATTCACTTGCCTGGTACCAATGCTGTATATCAACGTGGATGTGGAGTTATAATAAGTTAAGTTTGAGAAACAATCACAATAAAGCTGAGCTGTGGTATCCTTTATATAGGTCAAAGCGCACGGTTCTGTCCATGCAACTTATCTGTGCTATACAATCCATACAGCTTGAGGTGCTCAACGAACTATCTTTCGCAAAAGCAAAAGAACCTTCTGCTTCTTACAGCAAAACCCGCTACACCAGCATAACCAGACAAGCTCTCACCTGGCGAACCCAGGAGAGAAGGAGAGGCCGACCAAAGAACAACTGGCGCCGAGCCCTTGATGCCTAAACCAGAATAGCTCACAGGAGTTCGTGAAGATGGCTCAGGACAAAGGGTTCTGAGGCTGTAGTTGATGCCTTCCCCAGAAATGGGTTGAAAGGCATAACTAAGTACTATAGTAGATTCAACTCATCGTGTCACCAGAAGAAAAGTTTTGGACAGCGTCGATTACTTGGGAGAGGAGACAGAAAAAGAAAATATTTGGGCCGATTCACCTGTTTCATGAACAAACTAAGATAATCTGGCTTTTCATGTTGACATTTTTAGAAAGAGAGTGCAAAGACTTTTGTGTTCGATCAAAAGTCAGTGACATTACATTGAATACCACTGAAGCAAATACGATTAGTCAGAATCTTTTGAGAGATAATGTAGCTCTAAATGCGCTTACGTTGATTTGAATGCTTTCATTATAAAGAATAGGATTGATTTTTTCTCTGCTATCGGACTACATGTTTCAATAGGTTTAACGTGGAATTTTAATTTCCACCCACTGCACATGCCCCTCATTCAACGCCTGTACCTTCGAAGAAGTACTAGAGGTGACACGATGGGTTGAATCTACTATAACAGTGATGGTAAATACTTTACACATCTAAAATATTGAACAAAAAGAATGTTCAGAAGACACTTTGTTTCTTGATCGATTGCACCTAGAATTAGGTCTTTGTGAAGAAAAGTATGTACAGCTTTTCGAAAAGCATGCAGCCATACACACAATTGCTATTGTATATTTGAAAATCATGTACACCTGGCACAAAAAGTATCTCGGCATGTTTTTCGATCAGTATTGAGACAATTTTGAAAGATTTCGAAATATACATTTTGTTGCCTATGGCTTGCTCTTTCATTTAACACCTCGCTTGTAAAAAAGCGTGCAAAAATGGCTGAGATAGATAGAGTGCCTGAAAGACGCAAACCCCCTAAACCAAAAGTTGCAGTTTTGGATTTTTCAATGGTCAGTGTGGTACAACGCACTAATACGTGTGTATTGATTTTACACAAAGAGGTTTTCCTACTGAATGAGCGAAAAAGCCTACTTGCAATATTGATTGTGGTCCGCGTGTTCGTGTCCCAGTACACTGCAATGCCCATTGAAAAATCCAAAAACTGCAAATTTTTTGTTTTGGGGTTTGCGTCTTTCGGGCGATATGCCTCAACTGCGTTGTCATATCCCGATTTATTTAGGATCCCCGGAGTGGTGAAGAACTTATAACGTTCTTTTTACGTTCAAAGCCGACTAAACTACAGACGGCTTTCAGCTTTCAAAACAAAATTAAAATGATATTATTTTCCTAACAGATATTGATCATCACCTTTATAAACTTTTTGAAGGGAATCAATGGCAAAAATATTTTTTTTTAAATTTAAATAGTAATATTGAACACATTTCTAACTCGGCATTATACTAAATCTAAAACCATATTATACGGCGTACATAATGAAATTCATTGTAAAGTCATGGAAACCAATACAGCAACGATAAACAACAACAACAACAACAAATACTAAATGTTGGAACTGAAGTTTTCCAAGACTCTGAAAACACCCAAATACACATGGGTACAGGTAATATTTCCTAGATTTGTGATATTTATTTTGTAAATTAATTTTTATGCCAAAAACTTTATGAGAAAAAATAATGAAATAAAAAATATGGTCGTGACCAAGGTTCACGGTCGGTCGAACGAGGACAAACATTTTTTTTTTTTGCCTCATTCCTATCTTGAACAGCGCCCTCGCGAAGACAAAAAAATATTGAAAATTGCACATTTTCAAGGAGGCAAATTCTTATGTGTAACAATTTGAAAATTTATCACACATTTAAAGCCCAACTGGTACCCAAGCTTTGTATAAAAATATGAGCTCAAAGTTGGTCATTTATTACTAATAATACATGCTGTGAGGTTGCCGAATTCGGAGGGCTTGAATATAAAACCTTTAATAACTTTCTTAAAATTGATTTAGTGAAAGTCTTAGGTACATAACTTCAAAGAGCCATTTTACATATCTATAAAGTGTAATTACTACGCATGGAGGGCACTCATATGAAATTGAAAAGTCCGGTGATTTTAGGAGTTTAATAGTCCACCCTACATACACTTACATCATACATCATGCAAAGCTTATTATGTCTACTTTCAGATTAGACATGATGTGGAGTTGTCAATGTGGGCCGAAGGTGGTTTTGGGGTAATTTTAGCCAAAAACATACATTTTGGGGCAAAAAAATTATTTTTGAGATAATGGTATTTTTGACAGCTATATAACATGTCCCAGATATGTAAGTATGTTTCAGAACTAGATTGTGTTCCAGAAGCTCACACTAAGCTTCTAAAATTTACAAAATATACAGTAAGTACAGGCGATATTAGTTGAAAATAAACGTTTTTTCTCAAATTCATGTTTAAAATTTGCAAAATAGTTAAACTTTCAGCTTAGCATTCAAAACGTCCATGTTTTATACTCTAAATTGAGCTGAAAATACTTCAGCTGCCTTTGGCATTCATGTAAGGTATGATGTGAAACTACCAACATGGACCGAAGGTGATTTTGGCTCTCATTTTAGTGAAAAAAAAACACACATTTTGGGGTAAAAAATATTTTTGAGATATTGAGATATTGACATCTTTGGCATCTATATAACATGCCCCATCTATGTAAGAACTATATTATGTCCCAGAAGCTCACAATAAGCTTCTAAAGGTTACAAAATATACAGTAAGTGTAGGCGATATTGAGTGAAAATATACGTTTTTTTTTTCAAATTTGTTTTTAAAACCCGAATAAGAGTTAAACTTTAGCTACTCATTCGAAACATCCATGTTTATGCTCTAAATTTAGCTGAAAATACTTGAAATACTATTGGCCATTAGTTAGGTATGATGTTGACATGTCACGTGTGCCAATTTCGTCAAAAACATGATATTTTGGGGAAAAATATTATTTTTGAGAGAAAATGGTTATTTTTGACAATCTGTTGTAATTTGCCCCATCTATGTAAGTAGATTTAGAACTAAATATATACATGCCTCAGCAGCTTAAAAAGGCCCCAATGTCACTGGGGGAAAAAGCGGTGAACGTCTATAAAAGTCTTGCCAAATCTAAGATATTGAAAAATTCAACTGTAATTTCTTGGAAATTTTATGCGATTTGAGAAGATCTTGGGAAAGTTATGCAAATTTCGCCGAGTAGGTTGGATTATTTCTTGCAAAACTCAATCAAAACCTAGGTGATTTAAGAATCCTGTTTGCAAATTTTACAAATTCTTATGCGATTGATTTGATGTGTATTTGTTCGATTTTATGCGATTGTGTGCAATTTAACAGAATTGTGTGCAATTTACACAAAATCTTTGCGATTTTTTTTTTAACAGAATCGTGTGCGATTTAGGCCATAGTATTCGATCATACAGCCAAATAGGTGGACCACTTTTTGGTAGCAAGCTGATTTTTTTCAGTATAGGTGCTGGAACATGTGTACTATCACTGACAAAAAGTCCCCGCAAATCCCCTGGTGGCATTTTCCAAAATCCAAGATGGCGTCCAAAATGGCCATTTTTAATATATTTTTATATATTTTTGGAACTATGCATGTTAAAAACAAAACAAACATATCCAAACATATGGTTTTGAGTATGGGGAATATATTTAAAATATAACCAAGGAGTTTCAACACTGACAAGTATTCAAAATTCAAAATGGCGCCCAAAATGGCCGCCAATTTTATATTTGCAGAAATGTTGAAGCCGCAAGTGTTCCGAAAAAATGTCATTAAGAGACTAATTAAATTGGAATTCAATAATACAATTAAAAGTATATTGTATAACTATTGAACATAATGATATTCAAGACATACAGGTAAATAAGTAAACGAATAGAAATAATCCACATTTAATTCAGCGTTTTCTCTTTCTTTCATACCTTAGGAGGACATAATTTGCCTTGTCTTTCACCAGCTTGCACCAATTAAAGTGACAGGAGGAGATTTTTTACGATATGAATTTCTCTCAAATTTCACTGGATCGGTTGTAGACCAATACCGAGAACGTTTGGAAGGTTTATTGGACAAACAGGTGTAAAAGAAAACCGAAAACCTTGTTTTGAACTTGACTGCTATCGTAATCGTTCCCCATAGAAAACCGTGCTTTGACTTTCTGTCGTGCACGACAGAAACTACTAAATCATCATCTTATTACATAAAGACGGCGTATTCGGCTTATTCACTTCAGGTGTGATCTAATACATTGGTAAGCATTCCAAGTATGTAAAAAACCTAGGTTCCAGAAAAAATGGGGGCCCTTCTTTCTGGAAATCTCCTCATGTCTCTTTAAGGGGACTTTAACCCAATCAAAATACCAAAACATAATATGGGGTCAAAAACAATATAAAGAATAAAAAATATTGAAAAGGTTCTGTACTGACATGGATAATAGCTATAACTTCACATTAGAGGTGGTTGGATTAAAAATGTTATTTGGTTCTCAAACAAATGATTAAGGAATATTCCAAGTTTGCCGGCGTCACCATTGCAACGGTGGACGCAGCGTTTCAAATATTAGGGCAATTAATTAATTATGTTCCTGTTGAAAATTAATGAAAAACAAGACAATTTTGATAGGGTTTGTATAACCAATCAACCAAAAAAAAAAACGCTCTGTCACATGCAGTTGCCTCTTGCTGATTGGCTGCTTTTTCCTATCATAGACCACCGGTCAATCACACTCCCACTCCCGTGCTTGGGATCCCGCACCAATTTTGACACTGCATATACGGTCCAACAATCACGTTGCGTAGTTACAACACACATCGAGACAGTCTTCCATAAGAAAGAGAGGTTTGGAGCAGTCTTAAAAGACAGGCCCGTACGTGGGGGTACGCAATTTCCACAAACGGGGCAAAAGGTGCACTTTTTGCTGAATTTTGTAATAAATAAGTCCAAAATTTCGAGAAATTTTGACAAGAAAATCCACTTTTTCCACAGATATTCAAAAGGGAGCATTTTGGGGGTTAGGTCCACCTTTACCAAAAAATATCCCGCACCCCCCCCCAAAAAAAATGCGTACGGTCCTGTTCATAGATCTAACTGCTGCGTATGATAAGCCTGGCGTTGAGGTCTCTCCCTTGGGCTGCTCAGGGTCTTCCCTGATGTCGGGCTTGTTGGGTTTATGATGCTGCTCATCCGGGAAGGATCTTTCGTCTTGGAGACATCGGGTGGGCAGTGCAGTGGAGGGCGCCGTCTTTTCAACATTTCCATCTCAGATGTGCCAAAGGGAGCTTGTTCGCAGTGCTCCTGTGCAGACGATACGGCACTTGGAATAGATGTTGATTCCTTTGGGGCCTTGGAGGCGGTGTTGCAGAAGAACCTGACCACTGTGGGTCAATTCTTCCACCAATGACGCTTGAAACTCGGCGGACCCAGGATCGTCAGCTCTGTTTTTCACCTTGCAAGTCGGTGCGCAAAAAAGAGAACTTAACATCAGATGGAGATGGGCTGTTGCATGGCCCAGCACCGGGGTGCCTTGGCGTCATGAAGGACCGCATCCTTACTTTCAATCAACACACCAAGGTAGTCGCTGCCAAGACGCGGCCTGATGTCGGTATCCTCAGGGGCCCTCGCGGGGGTTGGGTGGGGTGCGTCTTTCGGGGCTTTGCATACACCGGCTGTTGCTTTGGCATGCTCAGTTGCTGAGTGTGCTGTACCTGTGTGGAGTCACGGTGTGCACTCGCACGGGATTGATGTCGTTCTGAATGATGTAGTGAGACTTGTTAGTGGTTGCCTTTTGGTGACGCCTATAGAATACCTTCCAGTTCTCTTTGGCATAGCTCCTGCAAACCTTAGGAGGAACTTACAGATGATCAAGCTCGCCAAGGAGTGTGATGAACCTGGTGGCCTAGTCCCACCACCAACACCCTTCGGGGATCAGAGAGTTCCACAGAATTGCTTCACTGCCCAATCAATGATGCTGCAGTCGCGGTGTCCCTGTCGATCATCCTGGATCGATGACAGATGATCTCAGCGGTGGTCTTCCTCTGCCTTGGACCTAAAGCAGTTTGTGGACAGACTATCTTGTAAGCCCGGGGGCTGTGACCTTGGTGGGAGGGAATGGGTCCATCTCGACAGACTGACATTGACCTTACAAAGTGCTTCCATCGCACGATCGGTGTGAGGCTTTCACCTTTCCAGGCTGCGATTGTGGAGAGCAACGGGCCACTGGCCACTGGCCACATCATAGATGACTGTGACGTCTATAGGTCCCCAGGAGGAGTCCCGGGCCTGATCAACCTGGACGGTGAGGCAGATCTTCTACTGTGATTTTTGACTTTCACAAACGAATGAACGAGCACACTGCGCTCTCATTGGCTCATAATTTATCTTATTAGTCCACACCAGGATCCTACGATATTGTAATGATCTGAGGTACAATTTACGACTCGCATCTCTATATTGGCCTAATTGTGGACTTATACGTTTCGAAATAGTATTATTTATTACAAGGTGCGACTTCAAGTCAACATCATATTCTACCAATTTTCCATTTTTTTTTTATAATAGACATTATCTCTTTCCACACAACCACACCCGGTACTCGGTACTGCATTCTTTTTACATGGAAATTTACGTTCTCAAATTGTGCTTAAATAGACACATCTTTCTTCCATTTTAAGCATCAACTTGATCAACCAAACTGGTACAATTTCCAATTATTTATTCTCTTTCGTCTTAAAATAACTCTCAATCGCTTTTACCTTATTTTACAATACTGGAGATCACCACTACAATTAATTGACACTCTTATATGCTTCACCATCCGTACTAATTTAAGGACATTTTACTAGCACAAAAACACCTGCAAATTTTATTTCTCTCCATCCCGGGGGGAGGGGTGGGCAATTGTATCAAAGGTGGATATGAATGCGTTGAACAAGAAAAAACGCGTTAAAAATGCGGTTTGTCTTTTTTTTTTTCCAACAGGACGATTGTACTCGCGTACATTGATTAGGGGTTCAAAACCAACAAAATATGGAAAAAAAAAAAGGGTTATGTTTTTGTTAACCTGTGAAAATGTTATGTATGCGAGATCAAAATCACCCAAAAATATGGTAATTTGCGAAGTAAACAAAATGAGCAAAGCCAGTAATAAGGTTTATATTATCAAACCAATGTGCATGCTTACTTGTTTTAGCTAGCAAAAACTGAAAAAAAGCAATTTTTATGGTCAGCAAAACAGACAAAATAGGTTTGTGTTTATGGTTATGTTTTTTGTCGGTGGAAAATAACTATGCATGTCGGAAAGTCCAAGTGCACGCATAATCATATCCAACCTTTAAATACAACTGCCCCAGGGTTTCTCCATTCTCATTATTATCATATTTTAAAGTTGCCCGGTATTAAAATATAAATCGCGAACACGATAATATGATAAAACAACTTATTTATACTATTCCTGTTCTTTTGAGCGTTCTTGACCGTTCTCTTTTCAACAATTGAAATCTTAACTAGTTGCGACATTCTCTATTTAATTTTCACGTTGTACTAATAATTGAATCTTTCACCATTTGTTTTCGAAATAAGGGGAAGGAAATCACGCCACATCTCTCGGTAATGGTTGAATACAGTCCACACCTTTATTGAGCCAGATGATTGAAACTTTGGAATTTAATGGTATATTAGGTAATATTGCATAGATGAGTAATGTGTACGAAACAACTTTTGCTTTTATCGCTAGTTAAGTTAGTCTGGTGGTTAGTTAGAAGTACCAAACAAATCGTATGATTTCCTGTAGCCTATTTGTTCTTTCTTATAAGTTTAAAAATGCTAGTTTATTCAAATTTTTCCTTGTTTTATCAGTAATCGCTGTATTTAAAGTAAGGGCCCACACTCCTTCTAAGACCCACGGGTTGTCCAGCGGTTGTCGGTCCTAGCATATTTACATCTCATAGTCATATTTATAAAAACGTATATGGTGATGCGATCTGGGAAAACCGCCACATTGATGGGGAAATTATATTTTGAGTTTTTACTATCACTGCAGAGTTTGAAATATAAGTTTCCAAACTGTTTACTTCTTTTTGTTACAAACGGCAAAAGTTACGCCTTATTACAATCTGACAAAAAAAGTACATATTTAACAGATTTTTTAAGCTTCTAAGCTTTTTCAAAAACTGTCCTGTGCGACATGTGGCGGGATTTCCCGGTCAACTCACAAATAAGTTCAATTTTCAATATCCGTTGTCGGTTTTTAACATTCCTTACATGTATATATGATCGTGAATAAAATTGAAGATTTTGTTTGTTTTGAGAACATTTATTTATCTACACTGACCATTTTCATATGTCATCCACATAAGGATTCGAAAGGCAGCAATTTTGGGCGCCATTTTGGATTTGGATACTTGCAAGGGTTAAATCACTTTGTAGTGTTATGTAATCCTTATAGCTCAAACATATGTTTGGATAACTTACTTGTCTTCTAGCGGTATGGTTTGACTTATAACAAAACAAAATACAAAAATGGCAGCCATTTGGACGCCATCTTGGATTTTGAAGAATGCCACCAGGGGATTTTCGGGACTTTTTATCAGTGATTCTACACATATTCCTGGACCTATTCCTGAAAAAAATCAGCTTTTTACAAAAATGTTCAGGTGAACCGGTCCCCCCAAAAACTAATTACTATTGGCACCTTCCTATAACAGCAGATCTTGTGCGATTTTAACAGATCTTGTGCGATTTAAGAATTAGGTGGATAAAAAATAATATTTGTCAGATAACAGTAATGGTTTTCGAAGTGGGGAGAAATTGCGAGCAAATGTTGGTTTTTTAAAACTCTTTCATCTCCTTAGCAAATCACTTGATGATCGTAAAAAATGTAATCTTGTTTAGATGTATTTTCGTGGATTTCAGAAGCTCTGCATTTGATTAAAGTAGACCATCACATTTTACTCTCCAAAAATCCATTCATTGGGTATCCGAGGTTTTCTTCTTCAGTTGGATTCAAAACTTTCTCTTCAGCCGAAAGCAGGCGGGTTGTGTTCAAGGGTGCTTGTGAGTTAACAGTGGTTGTTCTGTTAACCTTCAGGTGTTCCCCAGGGCTCTGTTTCTTGGTCTATTTCTTTCTACTTTTGTCAATGATTTAAATGATTGTTTTTCTTCTCCTCTCTTTCAGTTTGCAGATGATCACACAATCATTCGTCTATCTATTTTTAGTGAGTGAACAAAGTGATCATGATGTTCTCCAGAATGATATTCACAACATTATTTAATTTGGACTATTCTTAATAAGTTGCCTCTCCATCTTTCTAAATGCGCTGTTAGGCTATGGACTAGATCTAAGTCTCCTGATTATTGTGACTATTACACAATGGGCGAGAGTGAGAGAGGTTGAACTTGCTGAAGTTGTTAACAATTTCAAATTACTTCGTGTTACTTTTCAGTAGGGATCTTTCCTTTGACTCTCATATAGCTGCAATTTCATGTAAGGTTTCAAAACTGTCTAGCTTCATCATCAGATGCACACGAAATATGTCTTCGAATGCAATGATTAACCTCTACCAAAGCTCCTCATCTTGCCCCATATATTTCCTGTGCATTGTGTTTGGGCACCTCATCAAAGGAAATTCATTTGATAGATTAGAGAAAGTGCAACAGAGAAAATTACACGTACTTTATTTTTTAAGGCAATCACCAAAGGCGGACGCTCGCCCCCACCTTACTTGAGCAGACTTTGATTTGAATCTAGTCAGGCTTTGAAGATTGCTTTCAAAATTCAAAGGCTTGTTTGGGTTTTAAGATTTTACTGTTGACCCATGCTTCTTTTGAGATTCTTTGATTCAACATGTAAGCAAATTGCAGAATGCAGGCATTTTTTTTTTTTTTTTTTAATTTTTTAGTTTTTTTTAATCCCCCCCCCCCCAATTCTTGTTTATCTCACTCCACGTCTCGAGGAATGAAATCCCATGCTGATTTGCGTTGTTGGCAATAATCTTTATAACTTTAAAGGCAGGCTGTAAATCACACTTTTTAAGTTTGATAAATGAATGTTTATAATATAA
>JAMKCH010053563.1:0-10357 GCA_023653785.1 Ophioderma brevispina
TAATACCATCTTAATTGTGGCTATTAAATTTAATCCTTTCCAAATCCAAACACCATTTTGTTGAAGTATACATACTTTACAAACACCTGTTGAAGTTTTGGCAACAATTAGAGAATAAAAGATAAGATTTGTTGTTTTGCCGATATCGTGTCATATTGGATGGGCAGTTCAATATTTCGAGTAGTGGATGTCGGTGCAACCGGTATCCACTATGATACCTTTTCAAGCTTTTTTTTTTTTTTTATTCCCATTCTTATTTAGTGTTAATTGCCAAAAGTATATTTTTTAAATTATATTAGTTAAAAGGCAAAATATTCCCCTACTGTCAAAAATAGCTGATAGAATAAATTCTCCAAATTAGTTGTCAAAAGTGTGTCGCCATTGATATTTTTCGTTTTATTCTCGTTTTGTCTTAATAAATGAGACAAGTTTCAAACAGCTTTGTGATATAAAAAGGAATAATTCACTCCTACTTTTCATTTTAGGAAGTGAATCACTAAGCGAGCGAAGACTTACGGAACAGTATCTCTTTGTTTTTTCTTTCAGGTTCAAAGTTATCATAGAGATGATAAGGCCAGACAAATTAGACCCAGCTACCACCTTGAAGGGATTAGATTACATCGATGTACCAGGGCTTAGCAAGAGGGATTACAAGTTACATTTCTTCTGTCACAAAGAAGCAACATTTGCTGCAAAGGTAGGTGAAACTCACACTGATATAAATGTGGTGATGTTTGGTACAAAGCAGTGGCGTAGCCAGAGGAGGGGCCCGGGGGCTGTGGCTCCCCCAATATTTGATTTCGTCGGCTGAGATGAGCCCGTCGGTTCACTTAAAAAATGCAGGTCATGGTGCTTGCAGGCCAGATTGCCGGCAAAGTATATGTTTAAAGTTCAATGGTCAGCATGTGACAAGTAAATTTTACAAAATCGTGCAGGAATTAGCCCTCAGAAGACATTTAAAGCATATAAAACTCAAAATTTTCTGGGGGCTTTTCCGTGGGACCCCACCAGGGGCCCTAACATGGTCCCTCGACTCCACCCATTTTCTTTCGGTTCAGATGCAACACTGGGTCCCCAATATCAAAATCCTAGCTATGCCACTAGTACAAAAGTAGGTGAAACTGATGAAATGTGGTGATGTTTGCTACACTACATTTGTGCTGTGCTGTGTCCATCGCAAAACAAGCCAGAATTCTAATGACTAGGACAGGAGTGATACATGGAGCCATATCAAGCTGTTTGTCTCAATGATACACAACCATTAAGGCAGCGCAATATCGGTCTGCGGTTTGTCACAACTGTAGTAGCGCATTTCTGTATTAATTATGGGGTATTCTGAGTATTTATATAATGTGTTGGATCAAATTTTGCTTTAGCAGATAGAAGTGAATGTGTATGTGACAGTTTGATGAGAAAATACAAATATTTTGAGTTGAATTTCAGTTCACAAGGTGCATGCGAGGCTAACAGTCAGAAATGAATCCACCAATATACTATCTCTTTGAAAATCTGTAAATATCTCAAAATCTAAACCTAAATACTATCTTCAAATTTTGGATGTTGTCAAAAAGTGCCTCCCGATGCCAGATGATTAAGCCTTATATTATCTGAAGCGAGAGGTATCTCCAGTTATTGCTACAACTTTGAACTCCTATTTTGTACACAGTCTATGATGCAAACAAAGGATATTGTTTACCCTCAATAAAGTCATTAGGATGACACATATCTGTGACCTTTGGTTATGGGGTCAAAGGTCAGTTGCTGAAACCTTTGGTATGACCACATGGCCAAACTTAGGTAAGACTAGTGGTTAGATAACTGCTTTGCATTAGTATGTTGTTAAGCTACCCATAAATTGTTATTATGAAATACATGAAATACAATATGCTGTAAAAGCTCTTGGTTAACAATCAGGATTCTCTTGATAAAATCAAACCAAGATAAACGATTAATGGTAAAAATCTGGCAAAAGTAATGTCTAAATACCAAGATTTAAAAATCAATGACGTACATTGTACTCTGCTCATCGTCCATAGGTCGTCTTCCGTAATGAGACCAGTGGTGAGTTCCAGTTCTATTATGTGACCTTCAAGAGCACCGCCCCAGGCGTCATAGGCACCATAGAGATGGCCACACCCGTCAGACTCAGCACGTCACATCTGATCACAGTGGATAATCCACTCGCTTTTCCCGTCACGTTTTCCACCAATTGTTCTGTGGCTGATGTCATGCTCCCCCCGCAGCTTGTGGTACCACCACAATCAGAGGTAAAAGTTTACATTGTCTAACCTTCAGTCTGTCTTTGTTTTCGGTCTGTCTGTCCAATTGCTCTGTCTGTTTCTGTCTGCCCTTGTCGAATTGCTGTTTGATATCGTGATCCTCCCATAGCTTGTGGTACCACCACAATCAGAGATAAGAGTTTACATTGTCCAACCTTCAGTCTGCCAGCCTGTCTTTTGTGTTTTGTATGTCCAGTTGATGTTTCTGATATTTGTCTGTCCAATTTGCTGTTGATATCATGCTCCCTCCACAGTTTGTGGTACCACCACAGTCGGAGATAAGAGTTACATTTGTCCAACCTTCAGTTGCCTTCCCGTTTTTCTGACTGTCTTTGTCCAATTGATCTGTGTTTGATACATGGCTTCCCCCAAGCTTGTGGTATTACCACAATTAGAGGCAAGGAGTTTACATTGTCTAACCTTCAGTATGTCTGTCTGTCCGTTTTATGTCTTTGTCCAATTGCTCTGTCTGTTTGTGTCTTTGTGTCTGCCTGTGTCTGTGTCTGTCTGTTTGTGTCTTTGTCCAATTGCTCTGTGTTTGATATATGCTCCCCCACAGCTTGTGGTACCACCATAATCAGAGGCAAGGGTTTACATTATCTAACCTTCAATCTGCCTGTCTGTCTTTTGTGTGTGTCTGTCCAGTTGCCCTGTCTGTTTCTGTCTGTCTTTGTCTGTCCAATTGATGTTTGTTTGATATCGTGCTTCCCCACAGCTTGTGGTACCACCACAATTAAAGCTAAGACTTTACATTGTGTAACCTTGCCTGTCTGTCTGTTTTGTCTGTCTGCCACTTGCTCCGTCTCTTTCTGTCTACCTGTTCAATTGTTTTGTGGCTGCATGATGCTTTCTCATAGCTTTTGGTACCACTACAATCAGGAGTAAGTTTACATCGTGTGACTTAGAGCCTGTATGTGTGTGTGTTTTTGTTCGTCTTTGTCTGTCTGTCCAATTGATCTGTGACTGATACAGGCTGATTCAAAAAGAAGTTTACTCATTTTTGTCGTGGTTTAATAGTAAAAAATCGAAAAGGAACTCACTGTAAAGTAATATATCGCAAAGAGCAATTTCTGAAGGTCTAAATTAAAAAGGAATTTTTGAATTTGCACATGCCAAATCCGAGTTATACTAATTTGAATAAAACCATCCATTTTCCTGACTGTACACATCTGGGTAACTTGCTTCAGTTGCTATTTACACCAAATCACTAATGCGTGAACAAGAAAGTCTCCATTGGTTTGCAACTTTCAATGCCAAAATGATTTTTTTCCTTTTATACTTAAAATCCACCAATCAAGAGCAAAATTCTAAATGCCGACAATTTTAAGTTATATCGAATATTGAATCTGGCGAGAGGTAGACTTCTCTTAGAAGAAACAAATCATTGCATGTTTTGCAATTCGTGAACAGAAATAATTTTACTGTGCAATACAATGCTTTATATTATAGCAGCTGGACTGTTTAACTTTTAGTATGTAAAATTATGTTCTTATTATTGTATTTTAATACTTTTTAGTAATTTCTGTATTTCTTGGTTGTAACTTATTGTATTGTATTCCAATTTTGTTGTATTATGTTTGACCCCTGGGCACCCCTGAAAAACAGTGATTACACTGATGGGGTTTCCCCAGGCAAAAGAAGATCTAATAAATAAATAGAAACAGATGAGTTTGCGATGAAAAATGGTATTACAATACTTGATGAATAGGAAGATGAACTGAATTATCATTTGATTTATGGTTCTTGAATATAAAGCCAAACTTTCATTTTGACAATAAAAGTTGCGAACCAATGGATCTGTCTGGTTCACGCTTTATTGATTTGGCCTAAATAGAAACTGATGCAAGTTATCCAGATGTGTGCAGTCAGGAAAATGGCTGATTTTATTCAAATGAGCATAACTTGGGTTTGGCATGTGCAAATTCAAAAATTCATTTTTATTTAGACCTTCAGAAATAGCTCTTTGCGATGATATATGACTTTACAGTGAGTTCCTTTTAGATTTTTACAAAACCACAACAAAAATGAGTAAACTTCTTTTTGAATCAGCCTGTATAATGCTCCCCCACAACTTGTGATACCACTGCAATCATAGGTAAGAGTTTTACGTTGTCTGACCTTTAATCTGTCTGTCAGTCTAACCATGCACTTATATCTGCGTCATCCATTTACCTGCTTGGGCTAAAGTAACCATTGGTGTCACATGGATTTTGATCAAAATTGGCCTCTCTTAATTGTTTCATTGTGGCCATTTAAAACTCAATGTTCAAACAAATCAAGTTTTTTCCCTAGAAACATAATGCTTGTCCATATACTGATCATAACTAAAGCTCAAATCGATGTCCTTATAGAAATCACAACTTTGTATTAAAATTCCGGAATCGTTTGTTATACACAGTATATCCTATGGTAATGTTATACTTCACGTAAATGTTGACTACATCAAAACAAAAAATCCAATTTATCTCAAACTTTGGGATTCAGTATTCTAGGTGACTATGTGTTTAGTTAGAGTTGACTAATTTTAATTAATACACAAATTATATTTCAAAATCTTGAGTGGCCTTTTCTCCACAGGACAGACAAACCAAAGAATGGCCTATAAAGATTTGCACATAATTTACTTACAGCAATCAGGCTTGTACATATCAAAATACAGCACTTTTAACACTACAAGAAACAATGTAAACAATCTTTTACCACCTTTTCCTTCCCATACAGGGTGCCATAAGCATCGAGTACTTACCCCTCAAAGTGGGCTCAACCAACGGCAAGCTTACCCTCACCAGTAACGAACTAGGCCTGTTCTCCTATGATCTGGTCCTCACTGCCACAGCGGCTGGTCCGGAGAAAGCTGTCTACTTCAGGGCCCCGCTAGGTGGGTCTCACCAACAGACCACCAAGTTTCTCAACTTTGCCAAGGTTAAGACGGAGTACACTTGCAAGGTAAATATAGTGTTTATTTTTGTTTTTTACCAGTTTTGTGGTTGAGGGTACACACTTCTGTTAGAGTGGATTTGGTCTCTTGCTTTATCCCAACTATAATCCTCCATTTCCATATGAATTGTGAGGTATTCTTGGTGTTCATATGATTTGTTGGACCAGGTTTTTCTTTAGCAGATAGTAGTGAATGTGGAATTCTCAATTCGAGGAGAAAACATGGATATTTTGAGTTTGAGCGACAAATACAAAAGGCATATTGGGAGGTAACAGTCGAATAATCAGAAGTGAACCCACAGAAATACTGCATCTTTGAAAGTTAGACATACCGTGTTGTTCCTAATAAATGCCCCTGCTCGAAAAAATTCCCCGCTATGATTTTTGGATAAAACAATTCAAGAAAATGAGTTAAACTTACCTAAATCACATGATTCAATGGTTGGGACTGTCGTAATCTGTGTCATAATCACTGTTGTCATCAATGCTTTCTGCTTATAATCTGTCACTAATGGTAACTGGCCGCCCAAGCCCATTATAACTAAAAATACACTTTCTCGTTGATTTCGCCAGACGACCGCCGCTTATAAAATGTTCCTTAGATTTCCAAGAACATCGTCAGGCGTGTGGTTTGTTCAGAAAGTTTACCGTCGCAAAGATCGGGCATGGTGTTTTTTGCAGTTTTCCAAAATGTTTCCAAAATAGTGTGGGCTATCCACCATAGAGGACTGCCAAATTGTGTACCACACATTTTTCAATGGGAATGAATTTGGCCATGAAGATGAGGTTAGAATGAGTTTGGGGTTTATTCTGTATTGAAATGCAGTTATTATGACGCGAGCGTTGCACACCGCTGAACGATTCTGGCAGCAACTTTAATTTGTGTGCAAAGTCTATTGTACATGCACCTTACCCAATGGTTCTCCTTTAGGCAAATCGACTAAATTTAAAAAAAAAAATGATATAAGGTAAAATAGTCTTTGTCTGTTCAGGCTCTATGGGCTGCAATATCTTTTTGCAGTTATCGCCAGTGCAAAAATAGGGATCTCGGGGTGCGGGGGACCTCTGATATGTAAAAATGGGCTCATTTTGTGTAAGTTTTTTTGACCCCCCCCCAGGTGCTTGCACTCCCTCCGCAACCCAGCTGGGTCCGCTGATACCATGTCAATTTTTTGAAGGGAAGCAGATGCTATTTGTTAGGAAAGGGATTAGTTGGGGACAGTGAGTGTCATGTGATGTGTGGACAATTGTTAATATTATCATGAGCTGTTCCCCTCTTCTGATATTTTTTATTTAATAGTGAAGATTTTTCTTTTTATGCATGTTGACTTGGGAAGTGCAAAATGTGATGGAGTAATCACAAAATCCCCCCCATCCCCCTATGGTGTTTTGTATCTTCCATAGATCATGGATATATTTCAAGATTCATATGATTTTAGAAATGACAGTTCTGGCCCCTATGCAGAATTTATTTTGGGGCAGTGTGGGACTTTGAAAGGTTGACCATTATTTGCATATATTTTCTTCATAATGCACCCTAAAAATGGTCTTTAAAAAAAAATTAATACTGCATCACCAAAAAGTGGATTCTTTTTTCAAACTTTTCTCTCCATTTTTTAATTAAAAAATCAGCGAAAACTGGACCTTTTTGTGCCTTTTGTTGAATTTGGGGGTGCATCTGCATGTATTTACTCAAAGTGCTCTATTCCATTTTGGAGAAGATTACCTAAATTAACATTGCCATCTTTTCGCTCCTCCGATTGACAGCACTGTTTCCACTGTGACACGTCGGTCACAGCAGCACCAGGCTCCAGCGGAGGCTCCGAAGTCGGCATAGATGTCACCTTTGAACCCTCACGCCTCGGCGAAACCCGCGACCCTAACAATCACGTCCTCGGTGGCGGATACTCCTTCCCCCTCTTTGGCACCTGCATCCCTCCCAACACCCCAGGGACCCTACACGTCAAGCCAATTCAACATGTTCTATTCCGTTCCGGAACGTGTTACCGCACACCACCAGAGTTTACGTTTCAAATCGATAATCCGGCTTTTAACTGTAAGTCTGGCGACAGCATCAGGGGGAAGAAGATTGATACTATTATGTAATTCGAGGGGAATCGACGGCAGCCCACGGCACCCAAGATGGGTAAATGGTCGGAGTGTCCACGCTATGCTGGGGGCGCTGATAATGTAGCATGGACTTACTATCTCAAAGGGGTTACACCGTAGAATGAGTTGGAATCGGCTTTCGACGTTAATGGAGAAGTTGAATGAGAGTACTTGATGTATGAAAATCTTAACAGAGCAGTGTGCATTCTTAGTGCTCACCAGAACATTTGCTGTAGTAACATCTTTATAGCTTTAATGATATGAGCCATTTTGATAGAAGTGACCACTTTGTAAAGGTATATGAATATTATGAATTAATTGGCCATTTTACAAAAAAAAAACAGGCATTGCCTCTGAACAAAAACAAGTTTTGCAATGTCATAAAGCACAACTCTTTAAAATTATCTTCACTGGATCACTCCAGGAGGAAAAAATGGACAATAGCACAACAGTTTGCCATATGATTTGGATTTTCCATCTATAGTCCATTTATCTACATAAAGTCAGTGACGTCAACGCGTCCAGACAGATGTTTTTGCGTGTGTCTTTTCGTACGCCTTATACGCGAAACGTGTTCAGCCCCAGGTCTTTATTAATGCCCGCGATTTAATGCTGCGACCACGCAATAACACTCTGACATCGCTGACTCGAGGAAGATAAAAGTACTATAGTATGGCCTGTGCCAAATTTTTACACAAGCATTATAGGCAAACAATTGTTAAAAAGTTTTACACAGATCTCTATGGAGATTAGGGCTGTAGAGGCGCTATAACAGTGCAAATAAATGACATTGTGGATATTTCTTTTTGTTCAAAGGTGACGTCTTGCATGTCCTAATTAAGACACTATCAGTGATTTGAAAAAAATTTGAATTTGGCAGGAATGGCTTAAAAGTAAGGATAAGTCTGTAGAACTCTCATAAAGTACTTTTTGCAACTGAAGAATTGAAGGAAAGGGCAGAAAACGGAAGTGCTTCCAAGTATACGATTCTCCATTCAATTACGGTTGTAGTAAGTGTCCGTACGGACAGTATCCGTACGGACAGTAATGATTCCCGCTAACGTTATGATTTGTCATTATCAGGTGGCTCTGGTCTATTCATTTGCGGGTTTGTTAGGATACCTGCACTTGTTTTCATATTGAAAAATCTGATTTTTGATGATTTTTTCGATTTCGGATTAGCCAAATCCTGATAGTTATGCCTTTAATGAATGTGTTGCTTAGGGTCTAACAGGTTTCATCTCAAACTTTTAATAAACTTGAGTTTTCTTCAACTTCCAAACTTGTTTTCCACTGACCTTAGTGCGCTGATAAGGCGGATTCACAAATTGTAATTGTTGAAACTGCTTGATATGCTAGAGATGTACATTTTTTTAAAATATAATGTACAGTAGTGTGAATATGGTTGTTTTATATTAGAAAATGTTTTGCTGTATTTAAAATAACAAGTCAGTTACAACCAAATGGTTATACATGTATTTAGTTGATAATATTGTTGTAAATTGATCTTGATCTTTCATCATAATATAGGAAAAAGTATACATTTATTTACTTATAGGGCATGTATAAGTGTATTTTTTAATAAGAAAAAAATTGCATTGATAAATTTGACTAAAACTCTTTTGTCTATTTCCAGTAATTTGAAAGAATACCCAGGGACTTGATGCCTTATATGCAAACAATTATTTGGTTTTGGACAAAAAAAAACACAAAACCAAAAAACATACAAAATCAAGTTGTTTCCAGTAGGTACGATTACCCAAAACAAATTGTGAGACACTGGCACATTTTAAAATAGTGCACCTCAAAAATTATTGATATTTTTACATGGTTGTAAAGCTTTTATATTACATTAGCCACACACTAGGAATGATTAAGCCCCAATCAGTTGCCTTATGGGTAAAAGAACAATTTTATAATTAATGTCGCCAGCGACATTAATTCAAGGGCAGACGACACGGTAATGGCATTAAAACACAAGCAAACACACATGCTGGAGTTGATTCCCCAGCATGCACCTGTTTGACAGGTCTGTGACCTTTGTGTTTGAATATCAATGAGTATGACGTCTATTGATCTTCATGTAATAGATTTCATTTATTGATTCAAGTTATGGCAAACTTAAAAGTAGCCTACATATTACTTGGATATCTTTAGCCTTTATTAATATCCCTATCTGTTTGGGTATGTTAATTTTTATGTGTAACATTATCTTAATTATGCAATGGCCTAGACTATCATTTGCGAGCAAATTGAAGAAATTTGATATTTTCTGAAAATGTGCCAGTGCCGCTTTAAAACGAATTGTCATTTGAAATGTGAAGTCCTTCAAAAATCACATCAACTAATAACTCAAAACAACAGATCTTTACTGTAGAACTGGTTAGTTTAGCTCCCAAAACGCGCATGGACCTACTGGATTTTTGCTTACGTGGTATATGTCTTTATCGGATTTTGTGCCGTCTCTTAACCACTCAGTATATCTCTGCCAGAATTGTTAGAGTTATTTACTGTGAGGCGAGCGTGAGGTGCGTCAATGAATCCTGATTAGCTTGTTGAGTAGGTCGGCAGATATTACGGCACCGAGTTGCCCACTCTGGACAATTCTGGCAGCAACTTATAGCCTTAACCACTTGGCCATAACAAGCTGTTATTGATTGGTTAATTATATCATATACCCCTATGAATAACCAATCAGAGATATGGTAAGAAAATATTGTATGAACCTAGTATAGTCCCATGGTTCGGAGGGGTGAAAATGGTTGAAATTTACTTTGTTCGTCACCAAAGAGGCAAGAATCTTCACATCGCAAATTGATATAGAATAGTGTGGGCGTATGTACAAGCAACCACAACCGCAGCATGATGTAGTGCAAGATGTAGTGGCGGGGAGGCGGCCAAGCACATCTTCAATTTCCAGGCGTTGCTATGGTTTAACACGTAAGCGGAAATCTTGAAGGACGAGGTCGTATGTAAGGTCATGGGAACAACCATGACCGAACCCACATCAAAGCATTGCTGTAATTTCTGTT
>JAMKCH010053564.1:0-88664 GCA_023653785.1 Ophioderma brevispina
GGTCCTGATCAATGGGGACAGGGATAATGGGTTCATGTACAGTGGGTCATGAACAATAGAGCAAGAACGGGGATAGGGACAATGGTGTCATGAACAATGAGAGGACGGGGACAATGGGGTAATGAACAATGGAGGACAGGGAAAAGGAGTCATGAACGGGGGGACAGGGACAATGGAACAGGGACAATAAGCTCAAGAACAAGGGACAATGGGGCCATGATGAAGTGGCACGGACAATGGGGTATTGAACATTTTTTTTTTTTTTTTTTTTAAGAACAATGAAGGGACAGGGACAATGGGATCAAAAACAATAGGGATAACGAGGTCATAGGGTCAAGAATAATGAGGGAACTGGGACAATGGTGTTAAGAACAGTGGACAGGGACAATGGGGTCATGATCAATGAGGACAGGGATAATGGGTTCATGTACAGTGGGTCATGAACAATAGAGCAATAACGGGGACAGGGACAATGGTGTCATGAACAATGTGAGGACGGGGACAATGGGGTAATGAACAATGGACAGGGATAATGAGTCATGAACGGGGGGACAGGGACAATGGAACAGGGACAATAAGCTCAAGAACAAGGGACAATGGGGCCATGATGAAGTGGCACGGACAATGGGGTATTGAACAATGGAGGACAGGTATAATGGAGTCATGAACAGGGGTACAGGAACAATGGGGTCAAGAATAGGGGGATATGAACAGGGGTACATGGACAATGGGGTCATGAACAAGGGGGACAGGGAAAATGGGGTCATGAATGGGGGACAGGAACAATAGCATCAAGAAGAGGGGAAGTGACGATGGGATCAAGAACAGGGGACAGAGACAATGGGGTCAAGAAGGGGACCGGGACAATGGGGTCAAAAAGAGGGGACAGGGACAACGGGGTAAAGAACAGGGGAACAGGGATAATGGGGTTATTGGGGTCAAGAAGTGGGTGGACATGGGTCCCTGCCCCCCTGTTCTTGACCCCATTGTCTCTGTCCCATGTCCCTGTCCCCATTGTCCCTGCTTCCGTTCTTCACCCCACTGCCCCTGTCCTCTCAGTTCTTGACCCTATTAGCCCCATTGTCCCTGTCACCCATGTTCATAACCTCAGTTAGCTCGTCCCCCTTCTCTTGACTCGACCCCCATTGTCCCTATCCCTTTCATTGTTATTTACAACTTGACACATTGTCCCTGTCCCTTTATTGTTATTTACAACTTGACCCATTGTCCCTGTTCCTTCATTGTTCTTGACCCTTAACCCCATTTTCGTGTACCCAAATTGTTCATGAAACCATTGTTCCTGTCCCCAGTTCTTGACCCCATTGTCCCAGCCTCCTGTGCTTGACCCTATTGTGTCTGTTCCCATTGTCCATGACCTCATTGACCCCATTGTCCCTGTTCCTCCAGTTCTTGACCCTTTTGACCCCATTTCCTTCTCCCCAATGTTCATGACCCTATTGTCCCTTTCCCCCAGTTCTTGACTCCATTGCCCCTGCCAACCTGTACTTGACCCCATTGTCCTTGTCCCTCATTATTCATGACCCCATTGTCCCTGTCCCCATTGTTCATGACCATATTCTACCTGTCCCACTGTTCTTGACCCCATTGTCTATCTCCCCCTGTTCATGACCCTGTTTAAAGTTCTTGGCCTCATTGATCCCATATTACCTGTCCGCATTTCTTGACCCCATTATCCTGTCCCCCTGTTCTTGACCCCATTCAACCTGTCCTCTGTTCTTGACCCCGTTGTCCCTGGCCCCCTCGTCTTGATCCATTTTGTATCGCCTGCAGGAATTGCAGGAGACGACACCTACCAGTCCGAATTCTGTCTTCCCGTGTGCCCGTGTGCCTATCTTGTGTATTCCAAGGGTAAAGTTTCGGAAAAAGTTTCTCATTCGGGAAGTAAAGTGCAATGCTACAGAAAATAAGGTCATAGCTGCCCTTGGGAAGCTCCATATGGTGATTAGGTCAAGGGTCACAGATCAAAGTCAAGGTTCATATGAGGTCAAGTTATAAAAGTGCTGAAAACATCAAATTGGTATCCTTCGAATAGTAAAAGTTCCAAAATAATGAAGTGAAAGGGGTCGCGAAAGCAGGCGACCCTAGTGGTTCGAGAATCGCTTGTTTCCGTTCCCCGTGTCTCGACCCCCATTGTCCCTATCAGAGTTTTGACCACTTGTCAATGTTCCACAGTTCTTGACTCCAGGACCCCCATATACCTGTCCGAATTTCTCGACCCAATTGTCCCTGTCCCCCCAATCCTTCACCCCAATGTCCCTGTCACCCAGTTCTGGACCCCATTGACCCCAGGTCTGTCTCCCCTCTTTTGAAACCCATTATCCCTGTCCCCCCCTGTTTGAACCATTGTGCCCTTCCTACTCTTCTTACCCCATTGTCCCTGCACAGTTCATGACCCTATTGTCACTGTATGTCTTGTCATGACCTCATTGTACATGTTCAGATTATTGTCTCCTCTCCCCGCGTTCAGGACCCCTTGGCCCTGTCCCCATTGTTCATCGCCCCATTGTCCCTTTCCCAATGTTCAGACTCCATTGTCCTCCACCGTTATGATCCCATTGTTTGTTCCCAGTTCTTGACCCCATTGTCTAGTCCCCCAGTTCTTGACCCCGATGACCCCCATTGTCCCTTCTCCCCCGTTCTTAACCACATTGTCCCTTCTGGCCACTGTTCTTGACCCCATTGGCCCTGTCCCATTTGTTCCCTGTTCTTTTGACCCTATTTCTCTGCCATCTGTCTTGACCCCAATATTTCTTTCCCCCTGTTCTTGACCCCATTGACCCTGTCCCTTTCTTCTTGAACCCATTGTTCTTGTCCACCGTTCATGACCCCCTAGTATCCTGTCCTTTGGTGTTTCAGACTCATTGTCCCTGTCCCCTTATTTACCCCATTGTTCCCTTCCCATTGAGCTGGATCCCAGTGTCCTGGATGCTCCCACATGGAAAACGTCAGGTTAAGTCATCAATTATCTCATCCATTAAGTCGTCAATTTCTAACTCGAAAATGTAAGTCATTTATTAATAATCCATTGCACGATTTAGTAATTCGTTTGAACGGATTACTAATCCCGTTGAACAAATTTACTAATCTGTGGGACGGATTACTAATCTGTTTGAACGATTTAGTAATTCGGGTGAAACAATATTTAGTCCGTTTGAAAAGATTTGTCATTCGTTTGAACGGATTACTAAACCGTTTGAACGGATTACTACTTCGTTTAAACGGATTACTAAATTGTAAACGGATTTAGTAAGTAGTTGAAGATTACTAATTCGTTGAAGATTATAATCCGTTGAACGATTTAAGTAATTCGTTTGAACGGATTACAAATCCGTTGTTGAACGGATTACAAATCCGTTGAACGATTGAGAATTCGTTTTAACAAAATTAGTAATTCGTGTGATAGTATTAAAGATGCTCGGGCATTTCATTTGTTTGACACTCCTGGCTCACATGGGGGACCTAGTGCAGTACGTTTCTTGTAATTGATACCTTGCACAAGGCATAAAAAAATATAAAAATATATTTTATCTGTGTATGGAACACAAAACTATTTACACTTTGTTGACACTACTGACATCCAAGGTTTGCGACCCACCCTCATAGAAGTTGGATAACAGACAATGTTAATTGTTGTTTCTTTGTCAATAGTTGGTCTTACAGGAAAACAGAACAAAATCAAAGCTGTTCCCCTTTAATTACTATGGCTTACTATATATGAAGATACACACAATTTTTTCTGGCAGTTTTCGGTTTCACCACCGGTGTCTTTCCAGGGGTTCGTGTAAGTCATACACTGGTGTTTTATTATCATAATTCAATATAAAGTAATATCAGATACTCCACTAAATTGCCATAAAATCACACAGAATGGTTTCTAACCTATGTATTTTAGGTGCCTGCTTTCAAAAAACAAGTACTAATTCCGTGTCACACTCTAGATTGTGACACTCCTGAACCTTTTTGAGGTAAAAATCGGCCACAATAATAAATTATGGCAGCTGTGGCATCATTTTTTTTTGCACATAGGCAAATATGACACACATGTAGGAAAACAAAAAAATGATAAGCTGGTATATCCTATTTTCACAAACAGCCATTTGAAAACCTTACGGGATGCAATTAGTTTCTGACCTCTTTACCAATATTGTTCTTAAACCTCATCTTGCGGCGTTGCCACCCAAGTGAAACTTTCCTCCGGTGCGCAAAATTATGCAAACCTTGTTTAAAACCGCTCCGTCCCGGTCGTTTTAAAGAAAAAAAAGGTGAGTGCACATTCACCGGGGTGGTATGCCGTCAAAGTCCAAGGTGGGGGGGGGGGGGGTGGTATGCCGTAAAGTCAAGGTTGGGGGGCGTTGCAACCTATTATGCACAGTGTGCCTCTTAAAAATTATGTTTGTCTTTGTTTATGTAAAATAAAAAACTATAGTGTCAATTGCATGCCATCATAGAACTTAAACCGCCATGAACATTGAAATCGACATCTACCTTTTTAATGCACAATTCCGATTTTGTGGAAAATGTTCACTTGCCGGCTCGCGGGACTTTATATGCGTCAATGTGAGTCATACTAGTTATGTTGGTTCTTATTTGGATCAATGCAAAGAGAGGAGGACCATAGTTACCCACTGTATCAAAATCAAAGCATCGGGGTACTTACAACAAATTATCGAGGGGCATGGTAACCACACTTCTTGGTAAACCGGTTACAAACAAGACTAGCTAGCTAGTTAGCTGGTCGGTTGCTTGAAAAATGTATATGTGAGGTCCACATCAAAAGGGGGAACTTGCAGGTGACGATTTTTGAATTTTGTCTTTCTTTATGCAGATCATTTTTAAGCTTTAAAATGGACACCTTAAATATCAAATTGGTAAAGGCATTCCACTTTACAGTGAAAAAAATGATCCAAATTGTTATTATTGAGGATTGAAATCCGTTTGGTGATGAGTGGAGGGTTGGTATGTGGAAACATCAAGCAGTCATTAATTGCAGTTACTTTTTGTGATCCAAAAAGATGGATTTTAGTTAGTTCTGATATTTGGAGCCTTTTTCAAATTTGACCTAATTTGACCCCAAATTAGGAATGCCCATTTAATACACTAATCAGAGAGATATCACATAATTATATATATGGATGGCTGAGGTTGATACCAGAGAAACGAGGGCGATCTTTTCTGTTATCAGCCGAAAAAAAAGCCCACCCCTATTATTATTATGAAGAAGAAGCTGACTTGAAAAAATAGTTTAAAATGGGCTTCAAAACTAATAAAAAAAGAGTATTTTCTTGACGAGTCGCAGACCGAATGCCCCAATATATGCCCGCGTATTGTGCAGGTTGGGCGGTACGGCGGCTAACGCCCTGTGGTTATGCAACCAACACGTGCATATAATTTATTATTTATATGGTCCATATTGCCCAGTTGCCTTCAAGAAGGCAATTGAAGCTAGTGGAATGTTGGCCCACACCATCAACACGGTTAGATGGTCGCCTAGAAATCTGATCAGAGGAATAGGTCTATATAGCCTTAACTAGTCAATCAAAGAATGCTTCTTTAATGTAAGTAAAGGAATGCCCTTTAATTGGTTAATGAATTGATTTTAGAGTGCCGACTTAATTGGGAAATAAGGAATGTCTCTTTTTATTAGCAACTGGCCTTTTATTGGTAAATCAAGAAGGGCCCCTTTAAATCCATGATTAATCAAAGAAGACATACATTGACTTTTATTTATATAGTTCGAAAGGCTATCTGCCTGCATAGAAGGCACTTGAAGCCTAAGTGGACTTTTGACACACTCCAACACAACTAATTCCATTAACAGACAGTTACATGGGCACCTAGGAGCGATCAGAGGAACTGGTCTTTATAGCCTTTAACTGGCCGAGCATGCCTCTCTTTTTGGGTAAAATTAAGAATGACCCTTTAATGGGTCAATGAATTGATCTAGAGTGCCCCTTAATTAGCAATGAATATCTTTAATTAGCAAATAACCCTTAATTGATCAATTTTAAAAATCCATCAAAGAGCACTCTCACTAATCTGGGGAGTTTTGTATTGATGTGTATATATTCATGTCTATGTAATTGTAAGGAGTCATGATGTATTGACTTGCGTGTGATTTTTTTTTTTTGATAGGTTACGGTGTATGACCATTTCAACAAAAACACATGCATCTGATAAAAAAAAGAAATGAAGAAGAAAAACAACAAAGGACACTAACCTTTTATCATGGCATTCAGCACCACCTGTGTTGACCCAGTTACTGTCAGACTGTCACCTGCACGGTGAAAATGCTGGTAGTGGAAAAGCTAGCTGTTGTTTTGTAGGGTTAGGCAATGCCGCAACGGACATTACATGACTATAGGTATTTACACCACACACTGTCAGTTGAACCAAGCCAGTACCATACTATTTTTGGAATTGTTGAATGTCGACTACAGGTCGAGATATTTATGTTTTTCATTGTATTTGTGTAATTAACTAACGGCTTGTCTGACTCCTACGTGACCATGTATGATATCCACCAGCGTTTTTTGGTTCAAATGCTAAATCGCTGCCTCTCAAATCACCTTCGACGTCACTAGAATTGTCTTCCAAAAAGATGTTTTATTTCATTTCATTTTCGTTGCTCGGTTGTTACGCAGCTGCGGTCATTTTCATACTACTCAGCCGTCCAGGTTTCTATTCAGTTTTTCCCGATTTCGAAAACAGGCGCGTTTCACTTTTCGATTGCTAACCATTATGGCCATCTTTGTCATGATTTTCACGGCATACTATGTAGCAGATCCGAGGTCCATAGGGTTGGGTTGACAGTGTTTGCAAAATAATGCCCCCATATGACGCCCAACTGACACCATTTATGACCGAACAGATCTCGTACATAATTAGAACTTAAAAAAAAAAATTACTGTCTGTTATTCTAAAATTCAAAGGAGTGGCTCGAGTTGCTTGGTCTACTGACGGTTTGTGAATTGGTAATTTGAACGTATTTGCTTACTCTTGTATGTGTTTTTATAATAGGTAAAAACGATTATAGTTAGCCGTTTAAAAATCCCTTTTCCTTGCCGCGATTACGCACGGCCCCGACCAGCCTGAGGTACCATAGGGTGTTTCTTTGAAATTGGTCAAGACGTTAAAATGATCGGAAATGGCAACAACCTTCATAACGGCACGGAGTAGGTCAGTCAAGTCAGTGACACGGATTTGCTCTTTACTGGCTGGTCGTACCGACCAGCAAAAAAAAAGGTTTGGTTAAGACTAGGGTTAATGCACCCACAAAACTATATCAGTAAATTTTGACACATATCAGCGTTACGAATACCAACTGGTGTACTTTCCCTAAGTCTGGGGAAACTAACAAACACAAAATTTAAATTAAAATTAGTTCTGCTCTCATGCATAAATAGACATTTGAGGATGCGACGTTGACGAAAAAAAAAAAACAAAAAAAAGTGAAGAACCAAACAAGTTTTTTAAACAAATTTGTAAATGCTGAATTGGAAAAATTCGCACTCAATCAAGATATTCAACACGCTCCCCAAAGATGCTCTTTCCTGTTAAAAGAGAACACGGAGTTACTTTTCTTATATAGTTCGAACGCTAGTCTGCCTGACATAGAAGGCCACGTGAAGCTTATGACGTTTGGCACCACTCTCAACATCACTAATTCCATAATAGACAGTTACATGGTCACCTTGGCAGCTGATCAGAGGAAGGTATAATTAGCCTTTAACTGCCAGGGAATGCTCTCTTTTTGGTAAATTAGGGAATGCCCCTTAATTGGTCAATGAATTGATCTTAGAGTGCCCCTTTATTTAGCAAATGAATACTCCTTAATTAGCAAATAACCCGATAATGATCAATGTAATCCATCAAAAAAGAAGCACTATCACTAAACTGGGATTTTTTTTTTTTTTTTAAAATTTTGAATTTGTCTATGTAATTGTAAGGCTTATTGATGTATTGAATGAGTGTGATTTTTTTTTTTGACTCGGATCGGTATGCCTGTCAAAACAACACATGCATTGATAAAAAAAGAAAACATGAAGAGAAAAACAAAATAGACCTAACCTTTATCATGGAATTCACACACCTGTGTTGACCCGTACTGTCATGGACTTGCTACCTGCACGGTGACAACTGCTGGTAGTGGAAAAGCTCAAATTTTTGTTATGTTAGGAATGCCGCAACGGACATTAAATGATTATAGGTATTTACACCGCGCACTGCAGTTGAACCAAGGCCAGCACATACGATGAAAAATTCGCGGACCGGCGAATATTCATCATCATTACAACGGCTGGTTCTGGCTCCTGTGACCATGTATGATATCCCCAGCGATTTTTGGTTCAAAATGCTTAAATCATTGCCTCTCAAATCACCTTCGACGTCACTAAATTTGTCTTTCAAAAAGACTGTGATTTCATCATTTTCGTGCTTCGGTTTACGCAGCTGCGGTCATTTCCATGCTACTCAGCGTCCAGTGTTCTATTCAGGTTTTCCCGATTTTTCGCAAAACAGCTAGCGCGTTCACTTTTTCGGACTTGCTAAATGTCCATCTTTGATCACGAAGTTTCAAGGAACTTAGATACCACGAGGTCATTTAGGGTTTTGGGGTTGAAAGTGTGCAAAATATGCCCCCATAGTGACCGCCCAACTGACACAATTTATGACGCCGGATCGACTCTATTATAACTTTAATACTCTGTTCTCTCTAAAAATTCAAAGAAAGCTTATTTTAATTTAAAATTTGTAATTGTAATTTGAAGAGCTACTCTTGTATTGTTTTATAATAGAAAAACGATTATAGTATCCGTAAAAATCCCTTTTCCTTGCCGCGATCACGCACGGCCAGAACAGTGAGTAATAAGGTGGGTTTCTTTGGAAATTGGTCCCAAGACGTAAAATGATTAGGCATTGGCAAAACTTTCATAACGGAACGGAGTAGGTCAGTCAGTCAGTACACGGATTTGCTCTTAATGGCGGTCGTTACCGACCAGCAAAAACCGGTTTTGTAGACTAGGGTTATGCACCAAAACTATTCATTAATTTTGACACAGAATCAGTTAGAAGATCCAAAACACTGGGTACCGTTCCTAAGTCGGGAAACTAACAAAACACAAAAATTTACTAAAAATAGTTCTTGCTCTCCCATGCATAAATATGACATTTGAGATTTTTGCGACGTTTGCGAAAAAAAAAAATCAAAAAAATGAAGAACCAACAAGGTTTAAACAAAATTGGAAATGCTGAAATTTGAACAAATTAGCACTCCAATCAAGATATTCAACGCGCTCCCAAGATGCTCTTTCCGTAACAGAGAACACGAGTTACTTTTCTTTGGAATTTTCTCTCTATGTAACTGGTATTTTTAAGGGCCCAGACAACAGACCCACAGTGTAATCCCCAGGTGAAACTAGCACCAAGAGCCCTATAAAAATTCAAAAGAGCAGAAAAGTGCAAATTCCTGGTGCACCTGATGAGGAAACCAACTATATAGTGGAGACATTTTGTTGCATGTAGAATCAATTGGTACAGAAAAGGAAAGATTAGAAGAAAACAATTATACCGCGTTTGCAATGTTGCAGGGTTTTGCCACCAGTAGTAGTTTGTCCTAGCTAAGTTTTTAGATCTAGAATTTGCATGGACTGCCACACGTAAGGCATTGTTAGGAAGTTTGCTTTGGACAGACCAAGCATAAAGTTTGTCTAAATCTCTTGCAGATTTATCCATAGACCTACAGGTCTTAGCAATGTACGGTCATCTGCAAATGAAAAAGGAAAGAAGACATATCAAGAACAATATCATCGACAAAAATAAGAAAAAAAAATCGGTCCAAGCATAGAACGATCCACTCATCCGAAGGTAATATTCTCCGGAGAAAAATGCCCTAGGTTGGAACATTAGACGAGTTGTCTTATGACATGCAGGGAGTACAACAGACCAATTCTTACCCCGAACCCTCGGGATCCCTTTTAGGCGCCTCTACATGCAGGGAATACATCGGGCTTATTCTTGAAATGACGTGGAAAAAAATCACATCATTTGGTCAATCCTGTTACCGATTAGTTGACCATCAAACGAGTAAGACAACAGTACCAAAGGCCAACATCCGAATCTGGACAGCGATGCACCCTAGTGGAAAAGCCGGACTCTAACTGAAATAAGAAGTATGCTTACTATGTACGGACTCATGGCAGGAGAAACCTGGACGACAACGAACACGTTATGCAATACATTCAGTGTCTCCTGGTAGTAGGGGATCCATGGGTGGCATATTGAGGTTTGAGAAGTGTTTTTGGACAATTCGAGGGTGCTGATTATAGGTTAATAACTGCGCATTTACTTCTTGCAAGAAAAATGGGACCAATCAATGCACGCGCACTGAGATTTTGATGCGTCTAATGCACGAGCTCCGCAGGAGCGAGTTGCATGGACAAGCATCAAAATCAGTGCAAGTACATTGATTGTCCCATTTTTCGAGCAAAAGTAAATGCGCGGTTATTAACCTAATTCATACACGACAGAAATAAAATAATTTTACCTTAATTAGGAATAAACAGTACTTTTAAAATTATAATTTATCATAGCGATTAAAAACAAATTACCCACTGAGAAAATAAATCAGTCCTGCCCGACGCGTACGCGTTCGAAAGCACATTACGCAGTACGAGGAGTGCATCTAGACATTTTCAATCCACTCGCGATACATTCGCGTATTTTGTTAACAGTTCACTGATTGATGCTGTATAGGCGTAAGTATGCAGAGTGTATGAATTCCGAATATGCACCATGCAAAATTGTCAAGTGGTGGAAAGTGGATTTTAAAGGGGCATTACCCGATTTTCCTTATTTTTTTAAATATAGCTTTATGAAACCATGTGCAAGATCCATTAATTTGACTAAAGGGTTTAAGAAGTGTTTTATGTCAATTTGAGGGTGCTGATTTCAAAAAAGACACCTTACAAAATCACCACATTGATGGAAAGTGGATTTTAAAGGGGCATTACCCGATTTTCCTTATTTTTTTAAATATAGCTTTATGAAACCATGTGCAAGAGCCACTAATTTGACTGAAGGGTTTAAGAAGTGTTTTATGTCAATTTGAAGGTGCTGATTTCAAAAGACACCTTATAAAATCACCACATTGATGGAAAGTGGATTTTAAAGGGGAGTACCCGATTTTCCTTATATATATTTTTTAAATATAAGCGTTATCAAACCATGCACAATATCCACTTATTTGACTGAAAGGTTTAAGAAGCGTTTTATGTCAATTTGAGGGTGTTGATTTCAAATAGACACCTGACAAAATCACCACATTGATGGAAAGTGGATTTTAAAGGGGAATTACCCGATTGTCCTTATTTATTTTAAATAGCATTATCAAACAATGCCAAGATCCACTAATACTAATATGACTAAAGGAAGTGTTTTAGGTGAATTTGAGGTGCTAATTTTGAATATACACCATGCAAAATCACCCCCAAGTTGGTGGAAAGTTTATTTTAAAGGGGAAATACTTAATTTTCTTAGTATTTTTTGAAAAAAAAAAGGATTATCAAAGGAAATAAATAATTGAGAGCACCATAGATGTAATCTGGAGGAATGGCTGCCGGATGATCATGTTCATGTAATGTTTGTCTAAATCTGGTCAGTTAGAAGTAAAGGGCACTCTTCTATGACAAATTAGATGAAAAATAAAATACTACGTAGAGTGTTGTTATTATAGCGTTAAGAATTTGCTACTGTCCAATATTGTCCTTTATGTGAGGAGTTTCAAAAAAAAACTAAACAGATAAATATTATAAAAACCAAAAAAGATAAAATTAATGGTTTTAAAAAAAAAGAATCTCTAAGCTACCCTGTTTTACCAAAGTTAAGAGTAATTGAAGGAAAAAAACTGTCAGAAAGAACAAACTGTTTTAGTGTCTAGAGTATTCATTTAAGTGCTTTTAAAGTGGGATGGGTATAAATAGCAATCAAACAATTTCTTTTTAAACCCATCAAAATGGCAGTTTTTTACAAAATATTCAAATTTTGTTGTGACCCCTATTAAAAAGCATCCCAGCTTTTCATGCACCCCAATTTCTGAAGAAATGGTATCCCCTCGGGCAAACCTTACACTCACTTTACCAGTCCTCATCTGTTACGTGTGTCAATTTTAATTTAAACCATAATTATTTACGACAGGGGAATAAAGTCTTACATTATTTCAACGAACTTATTCTTTTTCCGCCTTTTTAGAGAACATTCACCTACAATCATAATAATTATAATGATTAAGAAGATGATTTTTTCAACATGTGCAAACTGGACATGCTTTTTTCTCAACATGAGCAAACTCGACATGATTTTGAAATTCGGCATGATTTTTTTCTGGACACTGGGGGAAAAACTGGGGACATGATTATGTCAAAACTGGGCCATCATATAGAGAGCAAAACTCGATGTATAGAGGGCAAACCTGGCAGATTTAGCGCTGTAAAAACTCGACATATAACGCTGCACACTCGACATATGGCGAGGAAAACTCGATACACACCGCGGGAAACTCGACATGCACGGGAAAACTCGCCATGATTTGATACGTGGAGCGTGCCATAGGAGAGAAGATGACAAGCAAACTGGACATGTTAAATCGGCGGCTACAGAAGATAAGTCACCGACTTGCAGTCTGACAGCACTTGTGATGTCGTGTTAAGGTCTGCAACGATTGGGAAACTGAACATGCATGTGCATGCTTGATCTTATTGATTTTATGATGCTGTCGCCTACTGCTAGGCGATTTGAGCATCTTCTGTTGTTATTATTTTTGCAAGTTTGAAAAAGATGCACCGATTTTGAAAAAAAAAATGTGGTTTGTGTAGTGGGGTAGAGGTCGGGTCACGTCGCGGTCGGGGTTGTTTCTATGTGACTGTACAATTGGCCGTCAACAACTCGGCGGACAATCGACGAGCAGTCTTGACAATGACAAGTCACAACTTGTGACGATCTTTTGGCTGATCAGGGACTGAACAAGTTTCAGCACCCCTTGTCTTGTTGACGATGGGGAAACTCGCATACTAATCATCCCTTGCGGTCTTGTGTAGTCGGGATAGAGGTTGGGTTGGTGAGCTGTCTCCAGTGTGACCGTACCTTTAGGCATGGAAATCCCAATGCCCAAATAGAGCAGATCGTGTCTACCCCCCTGACAAAAAACAGGAAAAAACTGCTATTTAGCACAACTGAAGTACGATTTCAGATTTGACAAGCCCGGTGCCAAAAACAATTTATGTGTACTTACAATTCCATCATGAAATTACCATGGACAAGTCTGCAGTTGTGCAAAAAACCAGTTTTCTGTCTTGTGCCAGGACAGAGTCAGAGGCACTGGAAAATAGGAAGGCCGATAACATTAAAGGATATTTTACAGTTTCACCTTTTCGTGGTGTGTGGGGGGTGGGGGGGGACTCAAGATAGACCCTCTATTTCTTTACTGTTTTTTTTCGACACAATGATCCCTTTTTGTGCTGCTGTTCTACCTGTTACCCAATAACCACTTTTTAAAATCTTAAGATTCAATAAACTTTGCCTTCCTGATACCAACTTTTTCACAAGTTTCAATAAAAGATCCTTTTTTAAACATTTAACCTCCAAATTAAAATTGCATACGACTACGCGACACATTTGAAACAATTTTATAATTAAATTTCTGGAAGAGACGCACTCCATATTTGAACTTCAGGTTGTTTACCTCATATGGCCCCCTTCTTTAAGTACATTCTGAATGACACCCATTCTTATTCAGACTGTGTACTGAATGACCCATTATTTTTGGACATACATATTTTACCTGAAAGGGCCCCTAACTTTTCACCTGATGGCCGAGGAACATAACGGTCACTTCAGATAGCAGTGCCTCCCGAACCTTTTTTAGACTGAAGATCCTGACCTTGAAAACTTTCATGAGCACAAATCAAGACTCGTTTGTTATCACCGTAAAAGAGCGTGTAACTTAAATGCTGCCCTCACTTGAAAGACGGACTGGAGTCAAGTACTATTTGACTGTCAAATTAGAACTATAGTTTCTGAAAGAATTATTAGTGATCCTATATTGTAATGATGATGTTATTGTTACCAAGTTGTCACATCCATGTGTGTAAAGAAGGTTTAAGCTGCAAATAATATTCACCACCGTTGGTCCTTTACTTCACTAGCTCTTAAATCGGGTAGTACCCTTTAATCATTTAAGCGGTTAGAGATTTCAGACATTTAATAAAAAAAATCAAACACATTTAATATCCTGAACTTTAATGGGACATTGGAAATTTCTGAAGATGTGCATTACTGTATCGTATTAATTAAAAAAGGCCTATTATGTTTAAATAAATCGGGTAGTGTCCCTTTAAAAAGAATTTCACCCTTTCACCACTTATCACTTTTGACATGCAGCAGATTTGAAACTCAGCACCCTCATGACCTACACCAGATCTTTTAGTGTATCTTGAGTAGGGCTCAACCTTATTTTGAGCCTTTTAGGCTTGATGGATCCCCTAGTATGGGGGGACACCGGACAACATGCTAAGGAAAAGTAAACTGCTAAAATGGCTAATGACCTCTGCAGCGGAGGGAACTTGTGGTCGCCTGCTCTAGCTGCACCAGAAATTATGATGTGTGGACGGCATACTAAACATGCAATTGGCAGATACTTTTTTCTTCAATTATTATAAATCAATGTTTTAAGATCAATTATTTTGGGTTTAACTTCAAAGGGATATTAGACCAAAGGGTATTAGACCAAGTAGCTATTAGACCAGTTGGACATTAGACCAATTGGGTAATTAGACCAAATGGGTTTAGACAAATGGAGAATTTAGACAAATGAATTAGACCAAAGGATATTAGACAAATGGGGTATGAGAACCAGATGGATATTAGACCAGATGGCTATTAGACCAATTGGGTATTCGGACCAAATGGATATTAGGCCCAAATGGATATTAGCCAAAGGATATTAGGACTAAATGGATATTAGACCAAATGGTAATTGACCAATGGTGTTTGTGCGTGTGGTATTAGACCAAATGGCAATATAGACGAATGGTATTAGACTAGATGGGCATTAGACCAAAATGGATAGACATTCTGGTTGTTAAATTAGTAAAATTGGAGTTAGACTAAATGGCTATTAGCCAAATTGGTATTAGACAATATGGGTTAGACGAATTGGAGTTAGCCCAAATGGCTATTAGACCAACTGGGAATTAGACCAATGGCAATAAACCGTTTTCCCACCAGGATATTAAAAGAGGGTCACTTTTGAGGTCATTGCTACTATATAAGTGGGTCAATTTTTCAGTTTTTGGTCGCATTTTACTATGAAAATGGGTCAATTTTTCCGATTTCGCTAAAATCACATGAAAATGGTTGATTTGCTGCTTTTTAGAAAGTGAGCTATGAAAAAATGGGCCGAACTAGATAATGGGTCAGATTTTTGTACAATTTGGTCATAAACATGGGTCCGATTTTTTTTTTAACGGGGACGCACCCCCCGTACCCAATTTGGGTCAGTACCCCCCCCCACGGGGGATTTCCAGTCAGTCATGAAAATAATTGTACAAAGAAGTGCATGAAAAGTTCAGTCTCATCTGTGTAATAAATATATGTATAGGTGTGTATGTGTGTGCGTGATATATATATATTATATAGATCATATATATATATATTATATCTATATATATATATATATATATATATAATGTATATAGTGTATGTATGTGTGGTGTGTGTGTTGTGTTGCGCGTGCTATTGGCCTATATATATCTCCTTCCTTTTATATATGTGTGTGTTACTGTGTTTTATGTACTAAGTTTCTGCGCAATATTCTCGTGATTTGGAAAAAAAAATCCCAACCGCTTAGTCACGCTGTAGTTACAAAGAATCCAAGGGGGAAACTCCGCTCCGTGATCGTGGTTCTAGTTAAAGTGCATTAATACCAGTTTTTTTTAATGGGATCTGATGTATCGCTCACTGTCTCACTGTAAATATATCACTTTTTGATACTTTATCACGAACAGATGCAGCTCTACCTTGTTTACCAGTGTATTTCTACGCTCGTGGGTTAAGTTTGTATTTTATTTGTCTCGACTTAATTGATCGGGTGTAAAGCAAAGCTAAGTACAAAAGCTACCTTTTAAAGCACCTAAAATAATCGTCGGCGAGCCGCCCACCTGATTGTGTGATCTGCGTTGGATTATTTTTCCATCGGAGATGGTATAAATTCGGAGTAGATAAAAGCCACCCCATTGCAAGTTGCCCTAGCATACTTGCAGCAAGCAAATGATTGCAGAAATTCACAGTCATGCCAGGAGTTGGGTGGTTGTCTATGTAGCATTTTTTGCAAAGTCCTCTGGTTCACATTATTTAAAGAATTAAGGACATTGGTACATGCCTTCTATGAAATTCATTACTAATCCAAGCCGCTAGAAACAAACGTTTGATGGATGACAGCCCACCCCACATTAGTGGGTAACTTCTCAATGACACGTAATGGATGATCTGGCCCATTGTCTTGAGAGTGAGTAACAGATGTGTACAATGCCCAAGATAGATAACACAAGTGTTGATTTAAAAACCGTTTCCTGAAAGTTTGAAGTTTGGTAATCTCGGTGTAATGAGTATTTTGATTTGAATGTTCCACATGCTGAAAAACAGGACTCATACAAGGAAGTTTTCGCTAAATTGAATCCTTGTGACAACTGTAATTGACTGACATACTTGTTCACATGCTCTTTTACCAAGAAATAACCCAGCTCAGACTGTATAAAATTAAACAAATGAATACTAACCACTTCCACGATAAATTGGTGAATGAATGATGAACAGGGAACAGGCTAATTTCTTGTGGACAGGGACTGCAAATGATATGAGTATGGTTGATGACTGAATATATAGATGAATGTGCATTTTGTTATGTTTATGGCGCCCTGTTGGTGTAAGAGAGAACTGGCAGGAAAAAGCACCTATACTTTGCAGGGGAAATTCGTTTTTTGCTTGTAACTTTGTTTTCGACATTAAATAATACAACTTTCTTATCAAGCATAAAGCTAATGCTACCAGCTACATTTTGGGACCAATTTAGATCAGGAAAGGTTCTGAAGAAGTTTATAACAGATTCTATGTGGTTCGATGTCAGAAATACTGCAGTATTTTGCCTGCCATAAAACAACAGAGGGCGTCCTGATGTCAAAAAGGAATCATAGGTCACATAATCTATTTTGTACTGTGGTTAAATAATCTCTCAATACGAGAGGGGTTTTATGATCTCAAGTATTTACACTAACCTATAAGTACTAAACATCCTCGCTCAAGCGATGCGTTGTCTTTTTCAAAGACTATTCTTGTTTTAGTTTTAACCGTATGGCCATTTTATGAGATATAAAGGGTCATATAAGCACGTTTGTAAACAGTCTAGTCAAAGTCTTTTGGCTACAGAGTATCATTAGAGTAAAACAAAACAGTCAACCATACATTTATACATGCAAATTTAGAGTTGTACCTCCTGTGATGAAGTCCTTTCGTTCCCAAATAGTACCAACCTTCAAAGAGGTAATCGGTGCTCTAAAGGGGATACTTATATTTAAGAAGGTCGATCATCCACTAGCGAAATTCCACTTTACATCGAGTCGCAGCTAATACACTTATCCAGCGTTAGAAATACCCGTAATAAAACAAAAACCTACCTAACTATATCAAAATCATCAAAATGATTTCATTTTATGTAGGCCAACACTGTCATGTTATTTTCTCAAGATCTTAGGTATCATTTTTTTGTGGTATTCAATTACAATCTCCAGCCGTATTTATATTTTTGTAGTTCTTTTTTTAAATTCCAATTTACAATATGCCCAAGCATCGGACTCCCACAGCCTTTCGGTGGCATTCATTAGGAGAGAGTAAAGGAATGTAGACGTGCTTAATAGCATAACTTTAATGTTTACCACTCTTTTTTAAAAAGAAATATTCATATGCAAAAAATATATAAAACTGTGAACTTTTGTTTACGTGAAATAGTGTCAAGAAGGTTTTTTTTTAATGAAACAACTATAATTCTGCTATATATATTTCAGGGCCTTAGTCTGCCACTTAGCGCTCTACATAATTAATAATCCTTTATCTACTTTAAATTTTTGTACACCCCATCATCCAAAGGGATACATAACCGTGTATACTTAACCATTTTTTGTAACAAAACTCCGAAGTAGGGTGCACCCCCTGTGGAATTTCTTTATAATATCCGATGCCTATTAAATTTGTACACGCAGGATAGCTTCGAGTTCTTCTTTCCATTGGTATTAAAAATAAATACACGTCTATTATGACGTAATGATGATGAAAGTATGAACATATTGATGTAGGGTGTACTTCATGAATAAATTTAAAGCGCTTTTGATAACTTGTGTAGGCGTATATTTAAATGTCGATATTTATTATTATTTATGAGTAAAACCTATCCATTTCCCATCAAGTAGAGCAAAAAAACAATGAAATCTGAGAATCCTAACCTTTGGGTTGAAAAATGCCCTCTATTCTACACTGCGTGTTGGAAAATGGACAGGTGCTGACCACTGCGATTTATGACGTTTTTCTGACGTAATGCTAGGTACGTTGGTACTCATTTTAGTATCAATGGAAAGAGAGGACCCATAGGTATCTGGTGTTCAATCAGTGTCTGTGAATATTTCGTGTCATGCTAGGCATGTTGGTACTTCTCTCCGTAAGGGCGGGAACGGGAAAGTGCCACCCCTTCTATCACGTTAGGATTCCTATGACCTCACCTATACCCCGGTTCGATTTGGTCGGTTGTCTTGAAAAAACGTCATATAAAAATATTTAACAGTGACATTTATGTTTAGCTGAAAATTCTTTATTTCTTTTGAGGCAAAAATATATATATTATTTTTGGGAAAGAGTGTTGGCTAGAGTTATGGGCGGGTTTGGACTTCGTCCATTACTCAAATAGGGGACTGAAATACCCAGTAAATCTTAGATTTGCCTCGCAATACAAAAGATATCGGATTGAAAGAACTGGGCGGCAACTAGGCTGCCCAAAAAATGTTAACACTCGGAAATACGAACATTTTGATTTTAAAAAGAAAAAGTAAGCATGGGTCGTTGTTGGTAATCCTTTGAAGCCAATAAATAAGCTTTATTGTCATTTATTTCATTCCATCCGAAAATTATGAGAGGGGCCAAAATCATTTGGTCCGATTTCGCCTTTAGACATTTCTGCATGATGCAACATCAATACACTTGGATTATAAGCACATCTTTCTTTCATCTTAAAAAGAAAACAAATAGTTTTGCAGTGTTTTCATTTTTAAGAAAGACCTCGAGATTCCTGCCACCGTGTTTTTACCAAACGTTCATCGTTAGATCTACCACAACTGCTCGTCTAACAAGAGAAATGTTGATTGAGAGTTCTGATATTCTGGTCCGTGGCTCTGTATGGCCTGCCACTGGTTGTCTTTATTTCCAATTCTGCCTGCCCTTTATTAGTCCATATAGGCTTATTGTCAGAAGTTTCTTCTTTTGTTTACTTTAGTACTTATTGTTGTTAAGTCTGGCCTATATAATCATAGATTTTCTGGGAATCCATAAAGAAGTGTCTGATTTTTTGGTTTAATTGGTTTGGTTGTAACATTCGGGGTAATTTGAGCGATTCATCGGGGCTAACTCTTAAAATGAAAGTGAACTGACTGATTAATATTTGGAAAAAAATACAATAGTGCTGATCATAAAGACAATGATCACATTTATGACATTAATTAAGTTCAAAAATGGATTGTCAATAGGTTCAAGGTTTCAATTACCAATCAATAACGCAATCAATAACCCAATTTTAGTATGTACAAGATATGTTTCATACAATCTTACAAATGAACCATGCAAATCGGACCCAATCAGAATTTGTACTTGCCTTTTTGACGAAGCATATTTTTGTTCTACATATCACCATTGAAATGAGGAAAATCAATAAGCGGCAAGATAAAGCCTTATTGAGTTAGCTTTAGAACATACAAACACCCCCAAAGACCAATGCGTACTTTAGTTATTTACAAAAAGCCGTGTTCCGAGTAGTGTCATAATTTTTTGGGGACAGCATTTGTACAAATAAAGTTACGTTGTTCGTCCATTTTATCCATGTGATGCATCGTGTGTCTACCCAAGACATTGGTTTTAACAGTGCCTACAACAACATCATAAATTGTAGAAGGTTTCAGTGACCTGTGTGTAACAATGTCGAACTTTTACTTCACTATTGATAATGTTCAGCTTCACTGAGTTCACTGAAACTATTCATGGATTTGGTTTTGCACTTTCTTTGAGTATTAAGGGTTTATGCTTTGACTATTGATGGGCTGTGAATGGCCCAAACCGCTCACGGTTGGCTATCGTGGCCTATTAGCGCCACATCATACCACAAAATACAAGGTTTTTACATACCAATCCCCTCAATTCATACTTCACTACAAAAAAGGAGAGGCTATTCCACTATCAACTGGAATCTAGTTATAATATTATGATCCAAACGGCAATGCCTCAAAATTGTTATTTGTTCATTAAAAGAAGGATTTGTAATTAGAATCGAGAATCCCGATTTTAAGGTAAGGCAGCGCCGAAAATGGCATTCTGTCCACCCATTATGAAACAGTTCACGCCATCTCAAGGGTAAATGTCTCCTAAATTGATTTGCGTGAACTGAGCGGAACAAACTGATGGAAGAGTGCAAATTACGTTACAAGGCGGATTTCAATTCGAGGAGTTCCATTGACTGAAGTAGAATCGGGGGATCTAGATTCTATTTATCTTAATTAGAAAAATCTTGTTGAGACCCAAATAGAACTTTAGCTTGCAATTACAGGCATAGCTAATTACCAGCGTAAACTTCAAAAAAAATCGGCTTTTTTTTTCCACAAAATATACGTGGGCTCTCTTCAAAAGGAAGTGCCATTATTGCTTGGAAGTAATCATTATTTATTATTAAGGCCGACTCAGATATTTCCCAATTTTCAAACCAAATATGTTTTTTTTGTAAAATACATAATGCGATGTCCAAAACTAATCATTGTGTGAAATAAACTAAGCTCAACCGAAAGTTCGTCATACAGAAAATCACAACTTTGTTATAAAATTCCGGATCCGGAATTTGTTGTTATTACACATATCCATGGCAATGTATACTGTGCATAATGTTCACTGCACTTAAAAAACGGATAATCCGATTCATCTCTAACTTTGGCATGGAGCATTTTAGGTGACTATCAATTAGTTTTAGATGCTATAGTTAATATATAGACACCAAAAAAATATAGCAAATTATATTCACGAAATCAGGGTCCGACTTTAATAAAATTAGATGTGTAATTGAACACCAGTTGAAACTTGCACACAACTTCAGCAGGGACCCTCTTAACCAATTTCAAGCCAGCAGAGAGAATTTGGTGTGTTTGTAAATGCTGACAGTGCTTTTTAGGGGGTCAAGTCAAGGTTAAATTGGACTTTTTGCTCTTTGCGAAGCTAGATTTTCCAATAAAGAACTGATATAAGTACAAGAGTGTACACAAGGTAGTATTCAGTTAGCTATCACCAGCCCAAAATTTGGAATTAATCAACTTTTACTTTTTGAATTATAGCCCTCAAGAGTATGGTCCGAGTGTTTTTTTTTTTTAGCATTTCTGACCCAGTAGTAATTTTAAATTGGGGCAAGGTGCATTTTTCTGTTACCGAATGCAAAATTTAAAGATCTGAGGGTTGCTAGTCTTTACTTATGGCCCTATGAATATTGAATTCACACCGGTACATATTTTGAGGTGGACCCCTCAAAATTGCTGTTTAGCGTGAAAACGAAAGAGGTACAGAGCTCAAATTTTCGGATTTCAGTTTCTCATGAATATCTTTCAACACACAAAAAAAGACATCCAGAGGTGATGGTGGACTCGATTTGTTGAATTGGCATGGAATGACCCTGAAGTATTAAAGTATCAACAGATGATATGTTTAAGTGTTAAATATCAACAAATAATGTTTATGTACTTATTTCATCAGTCCCGATGGCATCGAAAGGTTTTGATCTCGATCCAGCTCTTGTAACAACAGTGGTGAATATCGTCAAGACATTAGTAAATGAAGAAGGGCAGGTACGCCTAATAATCTTATAATTAACTAGCAGCGCTATCGGTTTTGTGCTTCTTCTTCTACCTGTATGTCTCCTTAAAAGAATCCCCCTAACGCCCTCTCACACAGATTTATAGATTTACAGCCTCATTTGTCTTGTCAAACTTGGCATTCTGGATAACCTTTTGCAGCAGGTATGCCGGAAAGTCAGCTTCATCTGGAAATTGCTGGTTCTATAAATAAATGAAGTCATCCCAATCAGACTGCTGACCGTTTACTACAACCCTCTGATGACGCTGGGTTAGGAAAGCTTCAATCCAGCAAGCGTTTTTCCACGAATGCCGTAGTAGTCGAGTCATCATCAATAACTGCTGGTGTTGTACTACATCAAAAGCTTTGCTGAAGTCCAAACAACAATTCAGTGGTCTTGGATTGGTTATGGTTTGAAGCCAAATCATTTAATGTTGTGATTAGCTGGGTTTCACAAGAACGCATTTTCCTAAAGGCATGTTGACTATCAGACAAGATGAGTAGTCGTCAAAGTGAGACATAATGTGGGTGTCAATGATATGCTCAAGGAGTTTACAGCAGACAGAAGTCAGGGACACTGGTCTGTCGTTTGCTGGCTCAGCCTTCGATCCCTTCTTATAAATTGGTGTAATGTCGGCTCGTCGCCATTCTTCTGGTAACATACCTTCATCAAGAGATTGTGAACGATTTGAAGGTGAGGTTGGTGTTATCTTTTCTGCTGCTAATTTCAATGCCTTATTTGGAATGGTGTCTGGGCCCACAGCTTTGTCGGTCTTAATTGAACTTAATAGACTGAACACCCCTTCGGGTCGAACATAATTATCATATCTGGAAAAGGGCTTGGCAGAATTGCTGGAAGACCCCCATCTTCAGTGGTAATCACCTATTGAAATGATCATCATCAGTCAGTGCGTTTGCCTTAGATAAGTCGTCGCTAATGGTCTGGTTATTGGGTTTGGTGGCATTGGAGTTAAGATGTCCATGCATGAGCAATTTGAAAAAAAAGTTAACTGAAAATTTAACACACATACATACACACCTACATGCACACGGACGGGACCAAAATAGTTTTAATTATTATGTGCCTCCCAGCACTAAGTCCAGGCGACACAATCGAGCATTAAACTAGAAAAAAAAAGAAAACATGCTGAGCAGACTGGTTTGTTCAAGAAAGTAACAAAATAATGTTGACATAGTTTCACCTGCTTGCTTCTGAGCTGCTAGATACAGAGTGTCCACAAAAACTTTATCCTAAAAGCGCCCCAACTCAGTCATTTGGGACTCGAATTCAATGGGGTTTGCTGTTTTGAAATGGTAATAAACAATACATTATGTATAAATAAATGTTTTATTAAAGACCCTAAATTGAGGGCGCTTAGTTAAAGTTGTGTTGACACTCTGTAGTTGTAAGGAAATACGTGATTGCTATGAAGGCGATGAATCGTTAAAGTGATAAAATGAGAAACGACGATGCTGCTCCTGCATCGAAACAATGAACTACGAGAAATATTATGTTATGGATTTCCAAGAATGCAACAAACATGGACATATCTTATTTGCGTTGATATTCAGTTTGTAGGAAGGGGCACATCGATTTTTAAAGGTAATAAAATGTGAATCAGGCTCATCATAAAATAAAGATACACCTACATTTTGCTGAACATTGTGATAAAATGTGCGGTGTTGTTTGGTTGTAATGAAAACCGAGTGTCCCCCTAGCTACCATAGCAACATATACGGAATAAACTGTGACCTTGCAGAAGAGTTCTTTTGGGTACAGTGCTGAAACAAATTATGTATACAGCACTCAATGGAGAATACAATAGACAGATGGGTGGTAGGACACTCAGTCTCAAGGACACTGTATTATATGACACCGTCTTATATGAGCAGTCTTCAAAAGAGATACGACACCAAAAGACATTGGTGCTCCTCCATAAAACGCTGAACTCTGGTAAAAAAAACCGGCTGATGTATTTCTAAAAATCCAACCTTTTTTTAAATTCACAATTGCTAGAAATTCCATTGAGCCCGTTTTCAATTTTCAAACATGTTGAATGACTTCAAGCAACCCAACAAATGTAGACGTAGCTTCAGGTTTCTTGGCAGTTAGAACATGTAATTTCCAGCTCATGAACTGCTATATTAAATGTCAATTTATAGTGCCGTTTATTGATTTCATCTGATGTTGCTAGCTGGAATTCCTATTCGAAGTACTGGCAATTGTATAAATTCGCTCAATAAAGTGAGGAAAGTTGTGCCACGAACAAAGAGCATGATGGGAGCTTATAGGATGGCGTATCATAGGGTGTACTGTCGCTATCAGGTTGGTGGCGGCCAAGCTTCATTCAAAACTGCCAAACGAGTCATTGGACGAGCCTGAACAGTGACCTGGATAGAATCACGGTACGCGTTTATAAATAGATCAGCGAGTGGCGAGTGGGAATTCCCATACGGAGCCGTGGCCGATCTAAATTGCCTTGCTTTAGTCGGTGGTGTAATTGTGCTGCAAAACTATCATCAAATCGTTTTTTAAGACCGGACATGAGAGGATTGCTCCATGCAGGTCAACGAATCATATTCACGGTGTGCATAGGCTACCTGGTATACCAGAACCTGGTACATGGTCCGCAGCTATAAATAGCGGTGACCCTGCGATTGAACATGAGGTCAAACGAGCCTCGTTCAAAATGGATCCCTTTTGTACCGTATTCATAGCAAAAAAAAATACTTACACTGGAGTTGATTCTTCAACTCCAACGGATTTGAGTGGAAAAATTATTGATAATAACATATTTTCGACTTTAGAATATTTGTCAAGTTTTCGTGATTACGTGCTAAACCTATGGGAACGGCAAAAACGACGCTATCTTGGCCGCCCCCCTGCTTTCTCTAGGGTCTATGTTGTAGAAGTATTAACAACGTCACAATGTATTCATCCACAGATTACAATAAGAGGGCGCACCATCAAATACAAAGCTGAGGGGCGGATACACAAACTGAAATGGGTGTACGACGGTACGGCATGGGATGTTGAAAGCGGAATCAGCGAAAAGGACAAGCATTACAAGAGCAAACAAGGGGCAATAGAGCACGCTACGCTAAAGTTGCTGGAGCGTTTGAAGAGAGAAGGCAAACTTTCACACAGTGAACTATAGACTGGAATAACTAATGTGAATCAATCGGGCTTAGTATTTGCTTAAAGGGCCATAACACGCTAACTTTTAGTTTACATACGTGATAAATTATGTTGAAACGATTCCCAACCATTAATGATATTACAATAAATTAAATAGCTAATCAGAAGCCTCAAAAATGAAATCGGGAACTGATGATTTCACACCACTAAATAGATCTGGTCTGCACCCTCTGGCCGAAAAGTGTTTGGGAAAAAGGTATAAAAAAGTGACGTCTAAGTTCAAATTGAAAATAGTAGAAACTGGAACTTCCTGGGCCATATTTTGTGTTAGAAATTATTTTAAAGGTAAAAATCAGCAAAATATCAAGTCAAAAAGGTGTGTGAGGCTTACTACTGAGTAATTACAGTACTAATTTTACACCCACCAATAGGAATATTTTGACTAGAAGCCACAGTTCAGAGGGGATCGGAACTCATCGTTGTCTTCATGCTTCAGTAGTTCGAAAACTCCGTGGTCAACTTATGGATTCTTCTTGCTGAATGGGATGCAGAGGTCTAGCAGTCCAAGGTAATGCATAATTAAAGCAACTGAGTCGCTTCGTTAATGAGAAATTTACGTTTTAATTAGGGCCATTTTGTACATAAACCAATGGCAATTTATTTGGTGGTGTGAAACCTATAGGCGATGTGTGTAGGAGACTAGCAAGAAAAAGTTTGTGGACCCCGGACCTCTAGTACATTGAACTTGTTCTTGTCATCTTGAGTTCAAGACTAGTTACATACCACTAGTGTAGCCTGTGGAGCTACAGGGGGGTGGGGGTGGGGGGGGTAAGCATGAAAATATGAAGAATTCGACAGACAAGGTAAGTCAATAGAGCTGTGAAATACGTGTACACTTGGCTGGCATAATCATTCCATTGCGGATTGGGCGAGCTAGTCTACGACTAAGGAGCAAAATTCAGCAGTCTGGCTTGTGCCAGTGTTATATTACCGTAGCCGATTTTGAAATAGCCTCACATATGGATAAAGCGTACAGCAGCTTTTGCGACCCGGGTGTACACAGATGATGGCTACTCTTTCCAAATTGTGGGGCTATTTTGAGTCATGTTATCAGCTGTAACCTGCCTTTTGGCTTGACATCCATGTACACAGCTGTCCCGAGTAAACACCCCACTCTATAGCCCCTTCCCCGAGTAACCCCCCCCCCCCCCACTTCATTTCCCAAGGGCCAGGTGCTATGACGAGCAAAGAGTAAGATATTTTATTTCTGATTACATAATTCAGCAAAGAAAATCAGGCATGTGTTGTTTCTCCCTTTCTGCCTGTTAAGTGAGCTCCCACGAAATCTCCAGTAGATAGCTGAATATGCATGTTTTAGGACAACATTAATTTCTTGCTCAGTTCATTAAAATAATGAAATTATTCTCATGAATGATCAAAATTTGTCAAGATGGGTTAATTGAAATAGACATGAAGTGCATGGATTTACAAATCTGAGGGTTCTATAGGCGATGTGTGTAGGAGACTAGCAAGAAAAAGTTTGTGACCCCTGACTTCTAGTACATTGAACTTGTTCTTGTCATCTTGAGTTCAAGACTAGTTACATACCACTAGTGTAGCCTGTGGAGCTACAGGGTGGGGGTGGGGGGGGGGGGGTAAGCATGAAAATATGAAGAGTTCGACAGACAAGGTAAGTCAATAGAGCTGTGAAATACGTGTACACTTGGCTGGCTGAATCATTCACATTGCGAAGTGAGTGGCGAGCTAGTCTACGACTAAGGTGCCCAAAATTCAGCAGTCTGGCTTGTGCCAGTGTTATATTACCGTAGCCGATTTTGAAGTAGCCTCACCATATGGATAAAGCATACAGCAGCTTTTGCGACCGTACACAGATGATGGCTGCTCATTCCAAATTGTGGGGCTATTTCGAGTCATGTTATCAGCTGTAACCTGCCTTTTGGCTTGACATAAATGTACACAGCTGTCCCGAGTAAACACCCCAATCTATAGCCCCTTCCCCGAGTAACCCCCCCCCCCCCCCCACTTCATTTCCCAAGGGCTAGGTGCTATGACGAGCAAAGAGTAAGATATTTTATTTCTGATTACATAATTCAGCAAAGAAAATCAGGCAATGTTGTTGTGTTTCTCCTATTCTGGCTGTTAAGTGAGCTCCCACGAAATCTCCAGTAGATAGCTGAATATGCATGTTTTAGGACAACATTAATTTCTTGCTCAGTTCATTAAAATAATGAAATTATTCTCATGAATGATCAAATTTGTCAAGATGGGTTGAAATAGACATGAAGTGCATTGATTTACAAATCTGAGGGTTTTTCTTGAGATTTCACACCACTAAATAGATCTGGTATTGGCACCATCTGGCCGAAAAGTGTTTGGGAAAAAGGTAAAAAAAAAGTGACGTCTAAGTTCAAATTGAAAAATAGTAGAAACTGGAACTTCATGGGCCATATTTTGTGGTTAGAAATTATTTTAAAGGTAAAATTCAGCAAAATATCAAGACAAAAGGTGTGTGAGGCTTACTACTGAGTAATTACAGTACTAATTTTACACCCATCCCATAGGAGTATTTTGACTAGAAGCCACAGTTCAGAGGGGATCGGAACTCATCGTTGTCTTCATGCTTAAGTAGTTCGAAAACTCCGTGGTCAAACTTATGGATTCTTCTTGCTGAATGGGATGCAGAGGTCTAGCAGTCCAAGGTAATGCATAATTAAAGCAACTGAGTCGCTTCGTTAATGAGAAATTTACGTTTTAATTAGGGCCATTTTGTACATAAACCATGGCAATTTATTTGGTGGTGTGAAACCTGATGGGATCATCCCATGTTCCAATAATCTCGCGGCCATAGTGACGTTTCGGCCATCTCGCGGCCATATAATCCGCTAAAATTCTAACATTCCATAACACACCTGTTTTATTTGTTGGTAACAATACATGGCCGCTCCTATCAACCCTGCTAGAAAAAAAGCAAAGTGTAGCCGTGATAACTCCTTGATGTTAATTCTAGGTGGCGCTATTTGGGAGGTATTCATGTGAGTGGGATAAACGGCAATGAAATCAGAAGCTAAACGATCTCAAGGATTACCGGCTGGGATGGATCCTTCTTAGGGTACATAAATGGTACTATTTATACCATCTCATTCTGATGCACCGTCATACAAGTTTGCTATTATTATGCTTTTCGCTCCCTCTGTGTCAATCCAGCACTTTCGCGTCAGTCATCGACACCCTCAAAGACATACAACTCATCTTTCTTTTTACATCAAACACCCTCCCCTGCGGCAGACTCCCTGTTGTTGTACATTTTTTAATAAACGCATACCCTTCTGGTTGACCTATGACCGCTACTTGAGATTTCCACACTACACTACACTTACTCTGACATCCAAAGTCTGATTTACGTCAGTATGTCAAACGAAACATGTTTTCAATAAAATAAATGGAAAATGCCATTTGATTTTAGACATGGACAAATCATTGTTGTATTCCGGAACGTGCTGTTCAAAAGGCCATAAGTCAAAATCTAATGGTCAAAGCAGGTTTGTTATTATCTTTTAGTGTCCTTTTATAGTTTCATAATAATAGGTGTTGGCTAAAGGCCAAGAAAACAAGTTTGGTCTCAGACGATCGCGCGCAATTATGTTTAAAATTGGTTTTTTTGACCGCATATTTTTTTTTTTAGGTTTTAACTCACTTTAATTTTTTTGTAAAATATTCGAACAAAAAATGAAAATTATTTGAAAAAATTGAAAAAAGGTGGTCCAAAAATGCATAAAAAAACCACCAAAAAACCGCATTTCGCATTGCTATTTTTCACCTTTCTTCTGAGACAACTGTTTTTTTCCCTAATACCCTTAAGTTCCAAGGCCCTCTACTACGGGATAACGGCCTTTTATATTAAATACTCCCCAACTATCACTTCTTTCAAAATTTAATTGAAAAGAAAAAAAAAAAATTCTCATCAATTCGATAGTGCTGTCAATTTTTCCTACTTTTCGTCTTTTCACACTGGGTATGTAGCCATCCTTATTCCTTGAATTTGAGTCGGCTGTCTTCGTCCAATGTAATTTGGATCGTATTGTCTGTCGCTTTCTTGTTTTGTCACGATTTGTAATCTTTATTTTGTCTTTTTTTTTTTTGTCGGTTGTTAAATACTAAGTTAGGCGCTACTACGCGCCTTTTTCTGAGCTAAAAAATAGCGTTTATCACGACGACTCGTTCATCACTATTTTTCTAATTCAATAATCGCACTGATGCCTTTTTCTATTAAATCCTATATTATCTTGATTTCCATTGTGAAAATCATGTGAAATTTGAAGATTAATTTGAATTCTTGTATTTCACTTTTTGATGTGAAGGAAACAAATAATGTGAGTGATTGGTGTCTTTACTCATTTTCCCGTCGATTTTAGACCTTTTTACATTTTAAATTACCTTTATTAACCTTTTAAGTGTAAATCATAGTTCAGATTAAAGTATTTCATATTTTCAGTAGCATTGTTAGGCATGTCGACTTTTTCTGAAATAAATGGAAAAAAAATAATGATGGAACCTTTGATCACACAATAACTAAACTGTCCCCCCGATTTGAAACTTGGCAATTGTGGATTTTCATAAACTAAAAAGAAAAACAACCCCCCCCCCCCTGAATCATGCACGCATTATTTAAATCGTGTCATAATGCCACGCAAGCATATCAATCGGGTTCATAATGCACGCATGCATATTTAAATTTGAGGTGAGCGTGCATTCGCGAATACATTTTACGCGAAACCAGAAAAAAACCACTCGAATACTGATCGTGGGTTAATTACAGCTTATCCTTGCCTTCGTAGGACTAATTGGCAACTCCTTTGTTATCCACATATATCGCAGGCAGCACTAAAGTTCTCAAGAGAAATTCTACAACCGAAAACCAGTTGTGTATCCAATCGGGTTTATGCGCTGCTGAAACTTGTGACGTCAATCAGTTTGACTCCATATCCAGTGCTGTCTTCGTAGGTCCTCAAAAGGCCCACCGGGAAGTTTTAAATTGTAAAGTAGTAATCTGCCAACATCATGTGGATCCCATTGGTAAGCTCCTATCCTCTATACCTTAACCACACCACTTGCTGGTTGAGGAGTTACATTGCTGTAGCCTCTCTCTCCCGTTATAAGTTGATCTTCACAAAAGAAACACAACCACAATTATGATTTTTACTATGTGGCTGTTTGGATTCATTCTCAATACTTCGGATATTATGAAACTTTTGTGTTGACGGACAGTGTTTTCGTATTCTACCGAGCATGGGATTCAAAATGTTTCTTGGCGTTTGGCCATTCTTTTTGGGCTCGAGTGATCTTTTACCGAGTATCATCATGTTGGCGGGCGAAAATCCGCCACAATTTCAAATTATCATTCCCAATCGGATGCTTTCTCAATAAAACGGATGTTCACAAACAAACAACTCTGTCGCCTCCATCGAGCAAGACGTCGTCTATTTCTCAACATGATTATGGTACATCATTCCTTTATTGTCTGTTGGTTTCATGATCAATTTGTTATTTCTCATCTTTAACCTTGGAGTGGTCCCTGTGGAATACGGTTAAGCCCAGTGTACCGTGCTTTTGTTGCCCTGGCCTTTGCAAACTCTTGCCTGAACCCAATCGTCTATATTATCACAAACAACCAGAATTACCGTCAAACTTTCGTGACACTTCTATCCCGATCGAACAAAGATCAGCGCACGAATGACTCTTGCGACACCTTTGGATTGAAGACCACGAGAGAAGTGGAGGACAGGAGGAACTATCCAATTTGGGTATCGGTGACGAGAAAGGGGAAATAGGTCCAGCCAAAGATGCTCTGAATACAGGCTATGCCTGGAACATCTCGAGCAGGGATGTCGTGGGATCATCGTTCGTTATCAAATCACCGGAAATACACCTCGTCAATCATTTTAATGCCTCCAAAACCAAAGGGCGATACCGAAAATATGTACACATTTCAGCATACAATTACAAATCCAATGCAAATCATACTCTCAAGCTTGCTTTACGTTTATTAGCAGGGGACTGTAGTGAAAGAGTGTGCGCTTCCGTGCTTTTTAATTTGTTGGGTTAGCTCATAGAATGAAAGTAGGAATAGTTTGGACTATCTTACGTGTTGGTTTATAACCAAAATGGCGAATAAATCAACAGCTATTGGTGGCTATTGGATTTATTGACCTGTGACCTATTTTGTTGGATAACGTGGAAAATAAGCATAACGGATAAGGCAAAACTCTTCCCTTATCCAGTCTGGAAACAATTTGCACCACATTTTAACACTGCGAGACATCAAGAGCAACTTTTAACTTTGGACCATTGTACACACAAAATGAATTTTCACAATTTTTACACGTTTTTACTCGTAACTCCGGAAACATAAGTCATAGATAGTGTAAATATTACCTTTTTGGAATCCTTGTAAACAGACAAAACCATGGTGTGCTTTATTCAACACATCGGAACTTTTAATTTTTTGACCCCTGTATAAACTTGAAACTCAGCGGGGCCATTAAGGGGGGGGGGTCCATCCAATTTTATAGACCGGCGGCAACGGGACCAAAGATTACTTTTGACGGAGTTGTTGTTTTTTTTGTTAAACAAAACATGGCGTACGCCTTTATTATTTATTTTGCTCTCATTCCATTAGATATGAAATATAATAATACAATCACACTTTATCGTTATAATTAAGTAATTATCAATATTGTTAATTCTATTGTTGTTTTCCTGTCTCATAATAACCATTTTAAAATCATTGATTGTTAATTCACGAGTAAAATATTTCAAAGATCGTAATTGTTTTGTACACATCAAAATCTGTATGTCACAGCAACATCAATGCACTAGTCTAAGAAAGGTAAAAAAAAGCGGGATATGAAATAATGACTACACCAATCGCCAACCCTGAGCGCAGGAAACAAAGCAAAAGATCGGCTACCTGCCATATTTGAACTTGCTGATACACATTTTTACCACAGATATTATCTTATTACTCAAATCATTAGATTTGTATTTTACTCTTAAGTATCCGAAAAAAAAATTCTCAAGAGAATTTTATTTTTTCACCGGTTAATCTGATTAATATTGTATTAACTTCAATCCATACTGTTTCTACATTTTTGCAGTACAAGAAAAGTTTCTATATAGTCTTTTCGTCCAAACGTTTTCGCAGAGCTCAGTATCTGCTTTGCCCATTTATATAATAAGATTCTAGGGGGGTTAAATATGAAAGATATTTTCCATTCAAAGTTACTAGTCTAGATTCCTTGGTGGAAACTGTTGCACTTCTCCATATATTGGTCCAATCAAAAATAAATTAGGGAATTTTCTTTCCCAAAAACGTTCACTTATTGGTCTACCATTATATTTGATATCACATATTTCTGACAACTTTGGAGTACATTTTGTATGGGAAAGAAAACCGAGTTAGACTTTAACCAACTGGCTGATAACCTCTTTGGTTTCAGTGTTATCCTTTTTTTCCAGTTTCTTGGAACGGCTGATTTTAGTGCCATTATTGAAGGCATATTCCGCCCGTTTTTTATTATTTTATTTACTCGGACTTGGTAGAATGTCATTTTCATCATATAAGCTTTACTTTTAACAAACCTGCTTAATCCAATCCTTGAAAAATAGGGTATTACCAGAACATTGAACACAGGTATATTTCCATATATTTCTTGACCGGATCCTCAATTTCCGTTTACATTCCTAACTAGTTTTATTTTTTAGCAAACTACAATAGGTTACATACAATAAGTTGACATTTGATTAAGTTCTTCTCTACCATATTTCAGTTAAATCATCATAACAACAGTTACATCTTAGGTTATATCCAATTTCATTTCATTTCTTTGAAACTCTGTAAGGTATATTGTTCCAAGATTTTTTTTTTTTTTTTTTGGGTTTTTTTTTTTTTTTTTTTTTTTTTTTGTTTTTTTATTTTTTGGGTTTTGCTATAGATTCATTTGTTATCGTTTAAATACATGAAACTTTCATGCGATTCAGAAGATGGTAGGTGGACCAGTTGCAAACCTCCTACTTCATAATCACTAATAATTGTTTTTCTCTTGACTGTTCAGTACTACCCAATAAATTAAAGAAGGTTGTATTTATTTCATTTACATTCTATCTGGTATATCAAACGTACTTGAGATAAAAGAATAATTGGTGAACCAACAAGCTTTTTAACAATAATTATTCTGCCAACAATGGGTAAGTCACTTTGCTCCATATTTTGATATGTTTGTTATCTTATTAACTTTTGAAACCCAACTTTCTTCCTTCTATTTCACTTATAGGACTTGTACTGCTAAGGAGGTGTTTTTTGTTACAAAGGTCCAACCTAGTGGATTCATACCACCATGGGATTACATCAACGTATGGGGTGTTGGCCTTTCTACATTTTTTATTTAGGGTAAAAAATGACCAAAAGTCCAAAATTTGTCCAAAATAGGTAAATCGTCAAATGCATTCCTTTCTTCAAATAATCTATCAGAAAGCCAATTTACCTTCACAGAGTCATATTAAGTGAATATAATGGAAGGCCATTCCAATTTTATAAATTGTGGGGTCAAAATGGCAAAAGGTCAAAATTGTCCAAAAAGGTAAATCAGTACGAATGCGTCTTTTTCTTAAAATAACCGACACAACTATTCATTTAACCTTCAAAGGAGTCATAGTTTAAGTGAATAAATGGAAGCCATTCAATTTTAAAATTTTGTGTTCAAATGTCCAAAAAAGGTAAAATTGTCCAAAAATGGGTAAATCAGGCAATCGAAATACATTCATTTCTTTTTTCTTAAAATAATCAATTAGAACATGGCCATTCACCTTCAAAGGAGTCGATATTTAATGGATAAAATGTAAGCCTTTCAATATTTATTTTGTGTTCAAACTGGCCAAAAAAAGTACACTTGTCCAACAATAGGTAAAATCGGTCGAAATACATTCATTTCTTACACTAATCGATTAGAACATGTCCTTCACTTCAAAAAGGGGTCATATGAAGTGGATCAATGAGCATCCGACCTTATAATTTTGGGGTAAAATTTGCCCCCCCCCCCCCCCAAAAAATTGCCAATGGTATACTCGAGTCCCCCAATACCTTCGTTTCATCACAACACATTTTCAATGAAACCATTGCCGTTACATCTCAAGGAAAATTCAATAAGTACCTTTATTGCTTGTCATTCTATTTTCTATGTTTAGGTCAAAATGACCAAACTTGTCCCAAAATGGTTAAAATCACTACTCCAAAGGGTGGTCATAATAAGTGGATAGAAGGCTATTTGGCTTAAGTGACATATTGTTGGTTGAAATTACAAAAGTCATATAAACGTTTGTGGCCTGTCTCAAGGTGAAAAAAGTGCTTCCATTTGGACTTACAGATTTTCTGAGTCAAAGTGGATAAATGGGACCAAATTCATCCAAACTGATCAAAATCATTAAATGGGTTAACATAACGAAAGGTATTCACTTTGTTTTACTCTTACATTATGTCTTCTTTTTTGCACAGTAGGCAAAAGAATATATGATGTACTACAACATGTAATAGACTGCGAGCCCGTCAATAGATTTGTAGTCGAAAATTATCAAAATCAACTAAAATTGGAACCATTGATAAAACGTGTGGCTTTGTCCACATTTTTAATTATTCCCTGTTAGTTCTTAGATTTCTTTGGGGGGTGTCTATTGGAATAATTTAGTAAAGGGGTTTGTTAGGGGCCCAGGTTTGCTTTTTTTCTAGATTCTCTGGATGCAAGTTTTAATGGGCAAAATTACCTGACATATATCTCAGCTAAATTACTTTTCAATGATTTTAAAAAAATATCTTAATACTGTACAGTATATTTCTTTAGGGCTATACATTCGAAGAGCCAAACTTAGATACTGAATAAAAAACTCAATCAACTTATATGTTCTTTGAAATTATTATTCCCACATTCTGATGACCACAAATGACCACATACATGTTAAATCGTTTTATATACCTTGAATTTTGATAGTGCAAGTTGCTATTTGTCCTATCTGGTTCTGAATTGGAAATAATGTTATTCAATCCACGGAGAATTTAATCTAGGCTACTCATAAGGCGTTTTTGTAAATTTTTAGTATTATACACAGTGGATTATCAAGGGTCTAACGTAGTCTCTCTTGTTTTAATTTTGGACCTGGGATTGATCAATATTAACAGCCAAAATAACCCATCAATCTTGTCCCGTTCTAATGCTTAGGCCTAATGTTTGCCTCAACCAGGTCCGGAGAAATTACATTTTGGGACCATTTAACGCATAACTGAATATGCAGTAATAGTGGACAGTGACTGTTTCCCCATTTCGGGTTATTGCTTTACAAAATGATGCTCACTCTGGCCCTGTGATTTCAAACCTAGCAAATTAAAACCAAGACCTCCACCGTGACTTCGCATATTAGTATTATGCAGTTTAAGAAACAAATTGAAAATATTTTCTCATTGTCATTATGCATTAAGCCAAAATTCGTTCTTTAGTAATTTTATCATGTCCGCGTATTCATAAGCACTATGAGTACAGTACAAGAAAAAGGGCATAATAATAACATTATAACAACTTTTGATTTATTTATTTCTTTCTTTGTCCCATCAAGGGCAAGTTCAATTTAATGGCCAACTCATTGTCATCTTTAATGTACTTTGGTGTCGCGAATTATGACCTGATTAACATTTTTGACAATAGGAAAGCAATAGAACTAATAATTTACCCATTGTGGTAAAAAGGACGCGCCAGATAAGGAATGAAGGACGTCTCCTATAGTTTTCATGAGAGCTGATGAACTTGAAACAGTCCTCATTTTAAAAGGGACATGTTTCAAAGTTTAACTTTTGCCGGTTTTTCAAAAATCCCACTTTACAATTCCCTAAAGTCGGTTTTATATGTAAATTATAATAACAATCTTTCATGGGTCATTTGACATTGTCAAAATTGAACCCTTTCCCCCCCAAGAACCACCATGCCGCTTTGCAAGGATGTGCGTTATATTATTTTACAACATATATAGGGAGTTGCATTCTGGTTCTTGGGGCGGAAAGACCCATCATTTTTGCTTTTTGTTTCTGGGTGGCCTGAACACTAGATGGAATTGCCAAAACAACCACAACCTATTACATACATACCATATACCTGCATCACTACGTGGGTAGCGCATGCTAATCTATCAAGGGCTCATTTCAATAGCATGGATGGGCACATGTTAACAACAGGTGACCATTCATGTCCTGGGATCAATAAATCATACTAAAATACAAGGTGATGTCTTTTGCTCAGCATGGTGAATTCAAGCTATTGAACTGTGGCCATGGAATTGTGATTTTATTAGCTCATAGTGTTAGCTAGCTTGCTCATGATATCAATGCGCGCGGGTCATGTGCCATGCCTTAATGCGGGCCCTTAGTGGTTTGTGTTCTAAATCGGCTTTGTGTGAGACAGATATATAATCAAATCCAGTAGTATCGTATAGCTAATGGTATTTGGGTATTGTTCTTAAGGGCTGCCTCGTTTAGCCTCTTTGTAGCTTATGGCGGACAAAAGGCATGTCTAACTCACTTACAAACTCCATAACAAAGGGCCCTATGCAACATCTTCCTGTTTCTTCATTTAAGTAATAATGGTCATTGGAATGGAAGAATACTCAAGCTTTGGCTTTTCCAGAGAGCAGGCCCCTGAAGTTTCTCAGACTTTTCTTTCTCATTTTTCTTGATAAAAAAACAAGTGTATTTGGGGACTAAAAAACACATTGCGTACACACGTTAAGAGTAGTTGTAAAACACCAACTCAAAATTGTGGTGAAAATTACTATGATGATTATACAGGGCCTCCTTCTCTCCTTAATCCGGCGAGTCCTTTCCAAAGCTGAGTGATTGGAATACCATCTTTATAATATTGGATGGCTGAGGGTTTGATAACAGAAAATATCGCCGAGCCTAGATCACATATTAGGCGAGTCCGAAGACGAGCCTAATATTTTCCTGGCTATGGCGATATTTTCTGTTATCACAAAAGGCCATCCAATATATATATATTAATGCAAGAAAAGGGTTTATTGGCCATTGGGTCTATCCCATTTGGTATAATGCCATTTGGTCTACCCAATTCATCTAAACCCATATTGTCTAATACCAATTTGTCTAAAACCATTTGTAGTCTAACATCCATTTTATCAAATAAACAACCAGAAGCAATATCCAATTTTTTTTGGTCTAATGCCCATCTAGTCTAATACCACCCCATTACGTATTCGGTCTTTGCCATTTGGTCTATAACCACAAACAACCTTTGGTTTAATACCATTTGGTCTAATATCCATTTAGTCTAATATCCATTTTGGCTAATATCCATTTGGTCTAATACCCACTTGGTCTAATAGCCTCTGTCTAATATCCACTCTGGTCCTAATACCCTTTGGTCTAATATTCCATTGGTCTATATCCATTTGGTCTAATATCCATTTGGTCTATACCCATTTGTCTAATACCCATTGGTCTAATACCCATTGGTCTAATACCCATTTGGTGTAATATTTGGTCTAATATCTACTTGGTCTACTTGGTCTAATACCATTTGGTCTAATAGCCATTTTGAATGTTAAACCCACAATAATTGATCTTAAACATTGATTTATAATATTGAAAAAAAAATATCTGCCAATTGCATGTATCTTATGCATCTTCAACATCATAATTCATTTCTGCTACAGCTGGAGACGGCACCACAATTTCCTCCACGACAGCGTCATTAGCCATTTTTAGCAGTGGACTTTTCCTTAGCATGTTTGTCCGTGTCCCCAATACAATGAATGTATTGCAGAACGATTCATTGGCGTCATTGTTTTCACTGAAATGAGAATATAATTCGTCGCCACATCACATACTTCTATCTGACTTTTTTTTAACTTTTTTGAGATATTTTTTGGCTTATGTACTTATAATTTTTTATTATCCTATACATGCACAAAGTTTACAATTCTTGAAAGTGACCCGAATTATGAATATTACTTTAAGAATTTTTGACCAATAGCTCAAAAATTGCATATTCGCGATTTCACATACGTGTCGTATGTTTTCATTACACCGTAATTTCATAGGCGTATAATTAACGCGTTCGTAAAACAATCTGTTTACGTTTTCACATAGCAGATCCATGTGCATCCTATCTGCCTCGTTAGTGACATGACGTGTTTCCCCATAGAGATATATCTGAACGCAGGAAATATCACGGTAAAATTAGTCGTCGTATGTGAAAATACGACTTTTTTGCCTTTCACATAAAAGACGTATCTATGTACCTTATAGTCATGTAATAGAATTACATCTTTGCCAAATTTCATAAGCAGGTTAAACTTAAACTTTAGAATGTTTTCTTCATAATGCAACTTAAAAGTAAATTGTAAGTTTAATTCTGCAGTAGAAACATGAATCTCCGGTAGAATTCAATTGGCGAGTTCACGAAAACTTGCATTTCGACAGATATATAGTATGTGATTACGACGAACGTGGGTTACGAACAAGCTCTCAAAAATCTTCATGATCACCCTAAAACCATTGTTCATGGACACCAATTATCGCTTCCCCTCTTGTGTTCATAGACGCACTTGCCCCTGTCCCATTGTTCAATGACGCCTTTATCTCCTGTCCTTCACCCTCAAATTTAGTGAAACCCGCATTGGCCTCTTGGCCCCCCTTGTTCATGACCCATTGTCCATGTCCATCCCCTGTTTCTTGTACCCTGTCCCTGGCTGAGGACAGAGACCCAATGGGTCATGAACAGAGGGGAGAAGACAATCTGAACATTACACAATCGGTGCATAACAATGATAAGACAGGGACAATAGTGTCATGAACGGGGACAGGAACAATGGGTTTAAGAACAGGGGGCGCAGGAACAACGGGTTCAAGAAGAGGGGAGACAGACGATGGGTCAATGCCCTCAGCTGGGTGACGGGGACATTGGGGTGAAGGATTGGGGGACAGGACAATGGGGTCAGAAATGGGCGGGACAGGTAATATGTGGTCAATGGAGGCAAAAGTCTTCTTAACAGTGACAATTAGGTCAAGAACTGGGGATAGGACCATGGGGTCAGACAATGGGGTACTGCAACAAGCGATTCTCGAACATCAACCTAGGGTCGCCTGCTTTCGCGATCCACCTTTGCTTCGCTATTTTGGACTCTACTATTTGAATGAACCATTTGATGTGTTTCAGCCCCATGTTGACACTTGACCTCATGTGACATTTGACCTTGAGATATGACCCTTGACCTAATCACCATATGGAGCTTCCAAGGGTATCTATGGCTTATTTCTTATCAATTGCACTTTTAGTTCTCGAATTAGAAACTTTTTTCCGAAACTTAACCTTGGAATACACGAAGACAGAACACACGGGCACACGGGAAGACAGAATTTCAGGTAGGTGTCGTCTGCCTGCAATTCCTGCAGGCGCTACAAAAGGATCAAGACGAGGGGCCAGGGAAAATGGGTTCAAGAACAGAGGGACAGGTGATGGGGTCAAGAACAGGGGACAGGATAATGGGGTCAAAGGAATGCGGGACGGTAACATGGGTCAATGAGGCCACGAAACAGGGAAAACAGGGACAATGGGTCAAAAACAGGGGACAGGTACAATGAGCTCAGAACAGGGGCCCAGAGAGAAAATGGGTCAAGAAGGGATAAGACAGTGACAATGGGTCAAGAAAAAGGGGACAGGATGGGTCGAAAACTGGGGGACAATAGGCCAAGACTACTGGGGACCAGGGACAATGGGTTGGTCAAGGTGGGGAAACATGGACAATGTGGTCAATGTGATGAAGCATTGAGGGAGGGGGAAAATGGGTCAAGAACGGGGAAGACAGGGACGATGGGGTCATGAACATTGAGGGACAGGGCCAATTGGGGTCATAAACAGGGGGAGATAGACAATGGGTTAAAGAACAGTGGGACAGGGAGAATGGGGTAAAGAGAACGGGGGACGGGGACAATGGGTAATGATGGAAGGGACAAATGTTACAAGGACACCAAGTTACCTTACTGCAGATGCCAAGTACAAATACTGGCTAAACCTCAGGGGAGTCAATATCTGTCCATTCCCAAACCACGTATGAATATAAAAAGAGATCAATTTCCACACTGTGCTAGTATTTGGAACCAACTTCCAAAAATTGTTAAACGTATCCGGCTTATGTTTTCAATTCAAATACCGCACTTTAACGATCCTTAATGTTACTGCTGTATCATAACATATTCTCGTGTCTATTTAAGTCAATTAGGTTGTTATACTTTTGATTGTATATTATAGATATCCCCATCATGTAATGAGTGTATTTTAAATATTCTTAACTTCTAGTTTCCTAAAGTTTGTTTTCATCTAATTGTATGGTATCTTTTGGACTCAACTGAGCTGTAATTAGGTTGTGTTGAGTTATCTATTCTTCGTCATATTAAATGCAATATTGGCACATTTTGAAGAGCGCCCCAATTTTCAAATTTGATATTTTTGCACAGTTACGTTGGTAAGTGTCAGGAAAAACTATACCTGCGAACGAGAATCTAAAAATGCGTATTTATCACAAAATTAAGCATGTGTAATGTAGAATTGGGATCCCAGATGGACTTAACGGCAGAGCTGGAAATGCTACGTTTTGGTCCGTCCATGATGAAATCGTGCCACCTTGAGAGAAAGAAAATAACCTCTAACTTCTTGACTTGACCGAACTATTTAAACAACTAAGGGATGAGCGTAGGCACCACGTACATCCCGGCTTTTCACATTGGAAGCGCGTTTCCAGCAGCCGTTGAATATTATCGGGGATCCCGAATAATTAATTATTCTAGTACAAAATTTCCTTCGTTTGTGAACACGACATTCTAGAGCTTAACCATTCACAGGTATAGTTTACTCAAAATCTAAAAATTACTTTAAAAAAAAAAAAAATCCCAAATTTTGAAAAATTGGGGCGTTCTTCTAAAAAATGTGGCAATATTGCTTTAATTATTGTACAACTATAATTAATTAATTTTGTCATATTTCTTTATTAATTTGTATAATATTCGATTTCTCATTGTACTTATCCAAATGTATACGGACCAGAGGAAGAACAACATTTGTTGATGCTGGTGCACCGTGTGAAATTAAGTGTTTTGATTGATGATTGGACTATGAGCACGCCGGACTATAATTACTTCTACACCGGATTACAGTTGGGTTCCTCCGGAAAGAATGGGATTCGATGTGGAGTATGCGGTTGGCAAGAAGTGAGTTGTATACATTCGCGGCAATAGCGGATAGGAAGATGCCGAGGCAGATACCTTTGTAATACGAGGTTGCTGGAGATCGCGCTCAATGATGCACGAGATGAAAAGTCTGTTGTTTTTTTTTACCCATTACATTTTTTTACAGAACTCAAGGTTGATCTTGGAAAAAAACTCATTTCTTTTCAAAATGTTTTATATCATTACTGCCTAAATGCCATTTTGCGTTTTCAAAAAATCACGGAGCGACCCTTGCCTTGCCTTGTGTTTTGGAAAATTGCTACTATTATCTGATAAGACAAATAAACCTACACTGTTTTTTTGCGGTGGTATATAGTCATTTCCTCTAGGGAGTAAGGGATCTCCAACGTTGACAAATCAATTGTACGGTTGTTTAAATCAAATCTAAAAGTTTATATAGAAGAATTATTAAAGAGAAAGATCTTATAGATGGATCGTTGCTTAAAGGAACTATGTCATGATTCTGAAGATTTGGAAAATTTGCCGGTATGGATGGAAAGCTTAAGTAACGTAGATTACATATAAATTCCAAAATAAAGTGAAAACATGTCCACAATTTGTGAGTATTTTGCCCTTTAATTTTCCGCACAATAGCTTACTCGAAAAACGATTCCGACAAATCCACATCGCAGGGAAATGGTGCGTCAAAGTGATGACCCTCATATCGCAGTATTGCCACTTCCTATCCGAGTGAATTGCCAGGGGGTAGGAAATGCCATCCTAACAGCAACAGCCTGAATTCACAATCGGCATTAACATCCGGCGCGACTCGATTGCTAGTCTTATCAAGGACTTAACGGTAGGAGGGCGCTATTACGCATATGGAACGGTTACACTCAGACTTGCCTAATGTCTAGGCCTGGTCACGAAATTTAAATTAAATGACCGTTATTGGAAATACCACTATTTTGCAGCGGGGTTAATCAACTACCCCGACGGATTTTATAATAATTACTAACAGGATTTATATAGAGCCTTATGCTATTGCCTTAAGCGCTTTCACAAATGGGCCCCCCCCCCGCCTGATCACTGTGCCCAACCATACCAGATAAACATTAGAATCATTTCAAGGGAGGCAGCAGATCGGGATCAGCGTCTTTCCCTTATCAGCAAACATTCATCTAGCTAACCATCGCAGACGGGAACAGATTCCCAAATATCGCAGGGGTAAATCGGGACAAATAAGAGGTTTAGGGGTTAGTTTCTGGTCCCCCCCAGGGAAATTTCAAGACAGCTGAATCTCACAGGGTTCGAAACGCACGCCTATACGCATTGGATGAGCATACACTGGAGTCGACCTGGCGCCACTTACAGGATTGAGCTATCTGTCAGCTTGTGAAGTCAATAATTTATCCTTATTTCTCATGATATTTACTAAGGGGGGATTGTATTGAACTAGGGTTTTTAAGAGGAGATTTTGTAATGGAACTGAGACACAGGATACCATAGTAAATGCACGTAGCAGTTACACAAATCACCGTTTGGAAATCCCAAAAGCAAATCGAGCAGGTCGGTGTCCTACCCCCCTGTGAACTGCGATCGAGGTTTTTATATCAATAATAATTAAAAACACAAAAACACAAACAGACAAAAAATAAAAAAAATAAAAAGTTTCAAATTTTAGTATGACTTTTCAGAATCCATCAATATTACCAGTGTCCGCAATGACCAAAAAAAAATAAACAATTCGAGTCAACACGATATTTTGGTCAGCACTTGGACGTCACGAGGGGAGAGCAAAAATTGGGCGCTTTTGATCAAGGAAAGCATGGCGAAAAATCCGACCGTTTTCTTCGTATGTCAAAAAAGAAAAAATTAAAATGCCTTAATTTGTTAATTTACATAAATGTATTTTTTTTCGGGAATTCGTGCTGTATGTACATATATCTTTATGAATGTAAGTCAAACCTGAGCTTGACAAAAATCTTGACATATTTCCTTTTAAAAGTACCCCTGGAAAGAACAGACTTTTGGAAAAGAAACCTTTAACAGAAAATAAACATTAATGTGATAATTATATGTAAAGGATACCACAATATTTCTGTGCGGCAGCACCATCCAGATTAGAAGAGGGTGGTACCGGGGCCAAAAAATAAATATTGTCATCAAGTTCATGAAAAACGGTTGATGATCAAAAAAATGGTGGCAATTTGCAGGTGATAGCATTTAGTAAATGGTTATTAGGACAAATTGGTATTAGGTAAGGTGAGTTTACATGTTAAAGGCAAAATCACCTTGAAGGAAAATTTTTGGTGTCAAAAATATATTTTTCAGCCCAAACGCCGATTTTGCATGTGGTGCATTTTCCAAGTAGGCGGACATATCATGACACAACCTACATCTCGTATTAGATTTCCTGGGAAATACGAAATGTGGTGCAAATTAAATTTTATTGATCAAAGGAGTCAATAAAATATTTAAAGAACTTAATAATAAGGGCAACGAACCTTTCAAGTATCTATATTTTAGTAGTGATTTCATATATATTAGACACTCGATCGATTCTTTCCATTTATTTGGCTGCAGGAAAAACTTAAAATGAAAACAAAAGGTGATTTTGTATATGCTTAATTTAAATAGAAAACATAGGCTGTACATGTTTGTACCAGAGAACAGTTCACAGCTGAATCCTTTCAGAGGGATATTTTGATAGAAGTTTATGGAGTTTTATACGCCGCTATGAGATTTTGGCCCGAAATCATGCTCCAGAGTACCATAATGGTCCAGGACCATATGCGTCACACTATATAGGTATTAGTATTATAAGTTTTAAAAGACCTGCAGGAGTCAAAACAATATGTTGTTTACTTGTCGGGGTAATAAGAATATGGATATATTCATTATTGACAAGGTAAATAGTAAAATAAATTTTTTTTTGATTTGGTAAACTGAAAGTCCGTTTATGGGAGAAGAAGAAATCCATATGGAGCCAGAAATGCACAGTCGTGATTTTGGCTCCATCTGCATGTCAGCCCTCGGTTCCAACACTCAAACCATCAAAGGATTAAACCTTAATAATCATATTATGAAACTGGTGTTTTACAAACATGGACTAAAACAATTTGGATGATGAATTTCGTTTAATTGTGAGGATGCAGGTGAAATATGGTCCGTGAATTTGGTTCTCAGTAACGAATGGATATATTTTATTAAACTAAATGTAATTGCTGCCAACACAAACCTTAGTAGGTCTGTTAAGCTTTCGGGCAAACATTCTTTCGACAAAATGCAAAATAATTGTGTGTGAAATTCAAAAATGGCCTCAACGCAACAAATCCACAATCGAACAAACACGTACGTCTGGACACATTAAGAGAGGGAGCCAGATGCAAGCGAGAAGTACAAATAAAAATAAAAAAAAACAACAAAACAAAAAAAAAAAAGAAAAACAAACCAAATCAAAAAAAAAACATAAAAAAAAAAAACCCACAAAAAAAAAAAAAAAACAAAAAGACCAAAACAGAAAAAAAAAAAAAAAAAAGTAAAAAAAAAAAAATAAAAAGTTTTTTTTTAAAAAAAAAAAACAAAAGAGTTTTTTTTAAAAAAAAACAAAAAACAAAAAAAAAAAAAAAAGAAAAAGAAAACAAAAAAAAAACAAAAAAAAAAATAAAAACCAAAAAAACAATAAAAAAAAACAAAAAAAAAAAAAAAAAAAAAACAGTTGGTGGGTGGGGGTGGGTGGGGTTGTGTTGGGGTGTTGGGGATTTGGGGTGGGTTGGGGTGGGGTGGGGGTGAGTGTTATTAAAAAAAAAAATAAAAAAAAAAAAAAAAAAAAAAACAAAAAAAAAAAACAAAAAAAAAAAAAAAAAAAAAAAAAAAAAAAAAAAAAAAAAAAAATAAAAAAAAAAAAAACGGGGGGGGTGGGGGTGGGGGGGGGGGGGGGGGTGGGGGGGGGGGGTTGGGGGGGGGGGGGGGGGGAGGGGGGGGTGGGGGGTTTTTTTTTTTTTTTTTTTTTTTTTTTTTTCTTTTTTTTCCAATTTTTTTTTGGTCTCTTATTATGTAAGTAGGGTTAAGATTCAATATTCCATAGATTGCTGCCGGGTCACATCCTGGGAACAAAGATTAAGGGAAATAAGGAGCAAGGCGTCTACATAAAGAAAAAAAACTTAAATGCTCCGATCATGTCTAATCTCCAATTCTACGTCTAGCATATCAAGGAACAAAAAGTCTATGACCGTGTGCTTTGAAATTGTTTTATTACCAAGATTAAGAGCAAAAGAGGATGGAGGTCGAAGGTCACACAATCAGCTGTACATGGGTCAAGTTCGTCAAATGCTCTAATTTAACAACTCTCAAAAATTCCATAATTACACCGGTCTAAGAAAAAAACACCCTGGATCGTAATGCTGTAAAGAGTTTACCGGCCTGTTGCGACATCAAATTTATTGCTAAGTTATGAAAGGCTGCATCATCCCAAGTAATTGAACATGTCAGTGCTCATAATCTTGGAGAGACGTTCCAAAGTCTCACCACAGTACGGAGACTGCCCTCCCTAATGTTAGAAGTAACATCTTACATTATTTAGATAAGAATATATGGCAGTTTTCTCCTTGTTTCTACTTGATATGACAGTACAGCCTTTGATACCATCTCGCATCATTTTAGTCAATAGATTGGAATGTCGTTTTGGTATCACAGGCACTGCTCTTGCTTGGTTTAAATCATTACCTTCAAGATAGGCCGATTGAGAGTGTCCATTATCAATGCAATGTCTGAGCAGCATATCACGAAGTATTCGGACAACAAGGAGTTACATTGTTGGACCACAGGGGGCAACTATATACCCACTCCTATTGGCGACCATCATCCGGAAGTATAATATCCAATTCCATTCATATGATGATGATACGCACTTTTCTGTGAATTTGATTCCCAAGTTGCTGGTGACGTGAAAGTGCCCCTTATAGACTTCAGACTGTATTTCTGAGCTAAGCAATCTGGTTGTTCTAAAATGTATTGCAATTAAATCAAGAAGAAAAAAACCCGGATTCATGGTTTGCCTCGCCAACATATTATGGAACTCTTGCCTAATTATTCAGTTGGTTGAAGCTTGGCGTGTCCTTATTCCTGCATCATTCCTGTGTTAAGATGTGGGGCGTCATGTTTGATTCCATATTAAGGGGGGTCTATGTTTTCAAATTGAAGAAAATGAGGGCACTAGCACAATTGGATTATAGATGATAGGAAGTGGAAACGTTTCAAGCTTTCATTTGCTTTTGTTGAGATTTCCGTCAAATTTTATGCTCGATTTAAGGAAAAAAGTCCGCACATCGATTGCATTTTTGTATACATTTGTATGGAAAAAGTGCTCACCCTGTGATTTAAGCAAATAATTTTTTTTATTTGACCACATTAGTACAAGCTTTTCACATTAGAGCATTGTAAGAGTGTTAATGCCACATTCGTAATTTGTGGCGTATTCAGAGGTTTATTACCCAGGACGCCTGTCACCATGCAGTAAGAACTTTGGTCCTGGTCGGCGCATGATTATGCCAATATTCATTAATTTATTAGGGGCGAAGATCCGAAGCCAAACGACACTGAACCGGAAAAGTTGAGTACATTATAGATTTTTTTGGAATACAATGAAAGATAAATGTTTGAAGTCCCTCCAAAAGTTTTACAAGGTTTCCTACACTCTAGCGTTTGAAACAATAGGCTGATTACATAAAATTTGAATATTTTTAAACACTATAGTATTTATACAAAATCTGATCTAATTTAAAGACGGAAGTGTTATTTACATGGACTTCTTGCACTTTGTAGTCAATATTCACGAAAATCAATAAAACATATCTGCTCGTTTGTTAAATCCATTCGCTGTTGGGAAAATTTGGCATAATTTATTCCTTGATTTAAGATTTTTGTAGAAAATACCTCGTATTTTTCAATCATAAAAACGTTACTTAAAGGTGTATTGGCCTACGAAAACCTAATTTTCAAAATGAACTCCTAATGGCCTGACAGTTCAAGTTTAATTCCCCTGCGATAAATATTTGTTCAGAAATTTACCAAATCAAAAACGCGTACCAAACACTGAATTCAACGCGCGTGCATGCGGATACGACAATGGTAATTGATGAGAAGTTAACGGGATTAAGCCACCATTGGAATAATATAATCAGCGTGGTCCCGTTCTTGTGAGTTCGTATACAATTAGGATCGAGAAAATAACTTAAATTCTAGGTGAAGCTGGAAAAAATTGCAATTAAATTTCTTTCACCAAAATGCATTTCTATACAGTCCCAGAATGCCATACTAAAGTCCAGAAAAAATCCAATGGTGGAATATGACTATTTGCATAAATCCAAATGGCAGCCAATCCGAAGATTCCCTTTACAAGGTTTTGTGTATTACTGTATTCTCAAAAATATTTGGCACCTAAAATGCCTACATTGTTATATTATAAAGTATTATATTGTATGTTTATTGCAGACGCCCATTCTTGCTTGCAGAAGGTAATTAATTTGCATAAATCCAACAATGGCCGCAATTCAGAACTTACACGGATTGTGTTATATTGCTTATTATTTGGCACCTAAAATGCCTAAATTATTACATTATGAATTTGTATATTTATTTGTCCTGAAAGAGGCCCCACTTACATGCTTGGTAGAAGTTCCTAATTTGCATAAATCTAAATGGCTGCCAATTCTACAATTTGGAGAAAGTGTCAGACTTTGAATCACATCTATTATTGCCACTTGACTTAAAACACAATAGGATTTGCTGTCACTATCCTATCACGGGTTATTTCATTCATACAGATCCCCCCACTTCCGTCTTACACCCCCCACCTCCGTTTACACACCCCACACACGCACATCCCCACACCCACACACCACCACAAACACACCCCCCCCACCACACACACCCTATTTATCACGGACATGCAAAATGCTAATTTAAATTGAATTACCGTCATGATCCACATTTGTAAAATAAATACAAGGGCCTTTGTGAAATAAGTTTCCTGGCCGTTTTCGGGCATCATACAAATCAAGTTGTTCTCCCACATCCCTTATAAGCACATATCATGCAAAAAAATATTTAAAAATGGGAAAAAAATTTTATTGTATTAGACAATCAGGTTTTTCGATCAAAATCAAAAAAAAAAATGGAATTTCTCGATTAAACACGATTCTCACTGAAAAGTTGGTATATTATTTCAAAAAAAGTGAAGCAATCGATAAAACCAGGTTTTTTTCAATTGAAAAAAAACCTGTATTTCTTTTGATTTATACTAGTTTCCATTGAAACTAATAGGTTTTCATAAAAAAAAAACGGTTCATGCGAAGAGGAATCTAACTTTTTTTCAATCGAAAAATCAGATTCTAGGCGGTACCACCAAGCTTTAATAGAGAAATTAGGTTTATTCGAAAAATCATCTTGATTATTCAGAAGGTTCATCCTAGGTTGCAGGAGTAAGTCATTCTTCATGTAAGACATCATGGAATTAGCCTAGCATGAACTCTTATATAAGAGGATCAAAGGATTACACGGATTGGAATTGTACAGCTTAGCCATAAAAGGAGGCTTGTCTAACTCATGGAATATCTTACACCCAAGGACACACCAGGAGTCAAGCAATACAGAATTGGAAGATATTCTACAGCGTGGCAAAGAAGGCAACCGCTAATAAGTCTCATTACATAATTCAGAAATGACATCAATCTGGTGTGAATGTACACTGTGACATCATATGGTGCTATGTATTCAGCAGTTGAGTATGCCAAGGCAACGTTGTGCGTGTGAAGTATTGTGATAGTGTAAAAGAAGCGGTCCATTGACGCAAGGTACGTTGGGTGGATTGTGTGACAGGTTTCTCCAGCTAAAGTAGAGGTTATTTCTCTTTTAGCGCAGAGTAGAGTAGTTGCTACAGTTGTTAAACAGAGCCGACATTCTTGTGGTTTACCGAGTTGATAGTGCATCGGTGGAAGAATTGACTACGTGAGGAGTTGATATGGTATTTCTGCAATATGCTTCTAAGGCCTCCACAAGGAGGACTGGAATCGCAGCTATTCTAAGTAACCATATCGTCTGCGTAGGAGTACTGCAAAGAACTCCCTCGGCATTCTTTAGACATAATATTGAAGAGACTGGGTGCCATGGACAGAATTGTGGGGACACCATCCGAAAGTTTGGGGCTTTCTACTGCATTGCCCCATTTGGATGTCCACACCCCAAGGACAAAGATCTGGGACGAGCAAATACCATGAACCTTGACAAGATTGACTCAGGGAAGATTTGAGTAGCTTAAAATAGAGACTTCGATGCCCCAGACTGTTCTAGCAGCAGTGAGATCTATAAAGGCTGCCACAAACTTTATTCCTCGCTGAATGCTGTTTCGATTCACTGCCATGTCTGATTTACCTTTGCGAAAGACAATTGGGTGAGGGGGAGCTTATACATGTGAGATAGCAGCGAGATGGGTTTCTAGCTTCTTGGCTCGTTTGTTTTTTTTTTTCTGGGTTATGGGCTTTCAGGATTGCAATGACCTATGAGTCTTCCATTTCTAGAGGGAATTGCTGATGAGCCCATACAAGTAGAGAGAAAGAGTGGGCCATCGCCAAGCTCAGGTCCATTCATTGCCAGGAGCTTCCCCATTCTTGATAACTTTGCTTCCCTTGGGACACTACATCTGCATGATAGAAATCGTGCCAGTGACGGCACGACCCATTACATTTAAGAAACATTATGTCTGGAAAGTTCCAATCATGTGGCTTCTATTTAAGTGGAGGCAATGGCCCAGCGGGTGGTTCAAACTTGCAACCTGAGATTACAAGTCAAGGCATTTTTGACCATTGCATCACACGGACCAGTGGTTTTGCCACTTTCCATTGTTGACCAATACCTGATGGCGATGCAATTTGCAGAGACAGGGCCAATTGCTTAACTGGACAGTACGACTGGTGAGCTTTGTTGACGTGTTTACAGGACTTGAAGCTTGAGTGGGTAAAGGGTAAAGTTGATATTGGATATCGCCCTTCCACCTGGTACGTCTCTTTTGGCAAAGCAAATCAGTAGCAGTTGCATTTCTATTCTCTCAGTATCGCAGTCGGCATTAGACGTCAATTATACAACTCGGGCAACATTCCTGTCTCAACAGTGGGTTGTAGGAATTTTGCCTCTTGGAATGGAATGTTTGGCTGCTTGATTAGCAAAGAGCAGAAGTCAGAATATGCGTTGTTGATGTTAGAAGACTGAAGAAGGCGGGTCTGGCAGCTGGATGACCTTAGTTTCACTCCTCATGAGTTGTTGAACTTTGCCACTTGGGACAGTGGCTCTGCCTGGAGTTCGAGTTCTTTTTATTGAGCTGATTTGTGATCTTGATATCAACTAATAAACAAAGATAGGGAGTGGCCGGATTGGGGAATCTAGGCCGGATCTTCTGAAGGCAGCGAGATCGATTTTCCCGGGTGATGTTGACAGGTCGGGAGAGGTGGTAACGCCCAATAAGTACTGACTAAAAGTAGGACACCCTTACTATTTAAAGAGCAGTGGAGGTGTTAGAATAGTCGTCAGAATAGTCATTTCTCACCAGAACATTATATTTTATCAATATTTAATGTTTGCATGCTACTTTTCAGCCATACGGATCTATGCAAATTATGCCACACGGCTTACCTAAGTTACCAGAGATATCAGTAGAAATATAATAATATGGAATGTGAATTTAAAGTCATCAAAAGTTGTGTGCACATTGCACAAAAATTTTGTTACAAAGTTGATCAATCAAAGTAGATTCAACCCATTCGTGTCACCAGAGGAAAGTTTTGGACAGCGTAGATTAGTTGGGAGAGGAGGAAGAAATAGAAATGTTACCAAATTCAACTGTTTACAATTTAATTCCATTCCAATGCATATCCCCTCATTCAATGCCAATGTACTAGAGGTGACACGATGGTGAATCTACTATGGAAAGTAGAATTGACAGCCATTTTGGTTTGTACGGCGGTGCGGAAACTACCCACGGCGTAGCTGTGTCACAGGACTGCGAAAGATATATCTAAATTGGTACTGTGAGAACAAAACTAAATTCATCAGTCGCCCCATAGAGAATGGTGTGTAAATGAAAAAATAACCTCAAATATCGAAAAACGAGGGGTTCTAAGATATTTTTGCATCGTGTCAGAAATTGGTTCATCTTCAAGAACATCAACAACTGTGTCTGAACCTATAGAACCTTGTGAGAAAACTGAACATTTCTATTCGCGTATTTTTTTTTACCGCAATCTATATGGGCTATGAAGAGCAACAAACATTTTCCAGCTGCTACGGCCACTAGGGCGAGCTAATTCATATGCATGCTCGTACTTTCTGCACCGCCACTTTTGTTTATACACAGTAGTAAGGAAATAACATGTGAAGTAAATGACACTTATTAAATGTATAAAAAAATTTAAAAAATTATGTACCGCAGAGGCAATTAACGGAGAGGAAATACAGCAAAAAATCACGAAAACTCTGAAAACTGCGGCCCATTTGAATGTAGGCAAATTAGCTTATCCTTCCGCCCATCAGGTTATGTATTTATATATACGTATGAAGAATTATGTCACTTTTAATGTAAAACTATTTGTTTTATGAGCTCAACAGGCAGTTAGATTTAGCTATACAACAAAATGAATGTAAAAACATAGGGAATTGGCGGCTTTTGGATTTATGCACATTAGGTGTAGTTCACCCACTTGATTCTTTTTTGGACTTTTTCGTATGTATTTTTTCCTTTTTGGGGGGGACCCTGATTAGAAAGGCATTGATGGTGAAAAAAAATTCTATTGCAATTTTTTTCCAGGTCATATCCAGATTTTTCCCAGCACTAAATGGCAGAGGCCAAGTATGCTCTTAATATCTGTGGTGACTGGGGATCAGGTTGAAGGGAAAATCTATGTTTTAGTGAGGCAATGTCATATCATTGAAATAAAGTACTAATCAAGAAGCTTAATTTGAGAACGGATTATCTTAATAAATGCAATTAATTGTTTTTAAAAAAATAACAGTTATTTTCAGACGCCTAAGGCATTCGCTTGATATTGATGAGCTTAACATGTTATCATTTATTTTGCCATTTACTAGTTTCCTAGTAAAAATGCAGTTGTGAAAAGGAACTTGGTAGATAATGTCCACGTTGGTAGACATTGTCAGCGTAATTTAGAGCAAAATTTTTTAAAAAAAGATTGAAAAATTATTGGTAATTTATTTATGTCCAATTTTTCAGGCATATGTTTATATTTAAGATGGATTCATCAAATCGTAAAAATAGGGATTTCATTCAAATTCTTCGTATATATTGCCAACAAACTGTAATTTGATCTAAAATAGTTTACAACAAACGTATATTTTGTAGTAGTCCCACCGTAATTTGTGGATAGCCCTTAATAAACAACTATTTAACGTGTTCGTCAGTGCAAATTCGTTGTTTTTCATTCGTAAACTATCCTGTTTATTATTGTTATTTTATTTTATTGTTAATTATGTTATTATTATTGTTGATATGATTATTATTATTGTTATTATATTATTATTAGATAAAATATGTAAACACGAATTGAAGACAGATAATTAATGATAATGAGGTTCACTTATTATAGATTTGTGGTTTGCCTTCTCACTTCGAGCTCCAGCACCGGTACTCCTATACCATATAAACTGAAAGCTTTTCGGAAAGTTTATGTGAATATTAAAATTGTACCTTATTTGCATTGGAAAATTGCTAAAATTATTTTACGTTTATAATCTTGTAAAGGGCCTTTAATACATATATTAAAACACCATTGTCAACTATATGCACGGTCTAAAAACTTATAGGGTAAAAATATGACAAAATGGTATTTTACACTGTTTTTACCACAAAGTGGTCAAACCTTTAACCCCTTAAAACAACGAGTTCAAAGATGACCAAAGGTTAGAGTTAGATGACGAGTTCCCGTAATGGAGATGGAAGAAGGGAATTAGTGGGGGGAACTCAGCCGGATTTGGGTGCAAGACACTCGTAATGGAGATGGAATTCAGGTGTAAAGGACTTCATGGTGGAGATGGGATTTAGATCTAAGGACCTCTTAATTGAAGTGGAAGGTTTGTAAAACTCCCTCTCCATTACGAATATGATGATTCTACAATAAATCTAATTAGCATCTAAATAGAAAACCTAACCCCACTCCATATATACGCTTTAAAATCAGAAAAGCCACGCAGCGGGGAATTCAACAAAATAATTTGTTCATTTTTGAAACGTACTTCCATTTCTTTTGTGGCAATCATCCTGGTTTACGGGCCTGTGACAGGTGAAGATTAGTTCATAGAATATATTGCATGCAGATTTTCCAAAATAAAAAAAAGAAAAAAAAAAAAAAAAAAAAAAAAAAAAAAAAAAAAAAAAAAAAAGTTCCACATGTATAGGATTTTTGTGACGATGACAATCAATAACAAAAGTTGGTAAGTTGATTAAAAAATCAAAATTTTGCAATTTAATTCAAAATCACACATGAAAAACAATCACATTTAATCACAATTAACTTATTGTTTAGATACATCCAAATCACTTGCGAACTTTCCAAAAATCAAACACAACAAACAACTATATCATTATTTATATTGCTGTTTACCCGGAAAAAGAACAATGGAGTGCAACAAAAAATATGCAAATTTGATTTAATTAAGTCATGACTCCTAAACCACTGATGCAAAACCTTGTAAAAAAACTTTCCAAGACACTGTATATTTACCAATACTTAAGCCAGAAAAATCCTATATGTACTGCAAATTTGGGTTTTTGCTTAACGGAGCGACTTTTCGCAGCCGGCCTGAGATCCCGCCCCTATATATGTTGCTGAAGAGAGCGATCTTAAGCGCCTATAGTCCAGAGGGTAAAGGCCCGTCTGGAGCAAAATCGTGGCCTTTGTGATAGAAGTATAGGCTTTGGTACACGATTAATTAATATGAAACCACACCCAATTATTTCACAACGGGGACGGGACCCCCAGCTAGATTTGGCCTGTGGGCTGGCCGTTGGTGACCATTTTCAAAATGGCTGCCAATCACATTTTCAATGTCCTCATATTTCGTTTAATAAACAGATTTTTGTGTCCCCCCCCCTATAAAACCCATGTTTTGAATGACAAGGTATTAAATATGACATTGTTTAAAATATATTCTTTCAGGTATTTTGGTTTTCCATATGCTGCAATGTGCACTCAATTGACAGTTTTCGTTATCCTAGCTCAAATATACTTATGTTTTTAGGATAAAGAAATCCAAATATGACGTACTTTTTAAATATCCTCGGTCAGTCCTTTGTGTTTCCAATATGGATGCCCGCCATTTTCAGTAAAAAAAATCATGGCTATTTCTTTAAGGGAATATCATCTATTACTTTTTGAAATGGTATAAACATTTGTTAGATAATCGCAATTACTACTTAACAAGATTCCTGTAATTGGTAAATTAAATGAATAAAAGACTACTTCCCACCAGTTTTTGAATGTGAACCATGATGACGTAACAAATTCTTGCATTACAACAACAAACATAAACAACGGATCTAAAACGATCAAATACCACTGTATGCAGCTGAGTGTGCTGTACATTCATTGGAAAGGAACCATATGCGAACAACAGAGGGGCAGGTCTGGTACATGACGGTTGATTCACGTGGGTTGATCTATATCCGCGTTGCAAACTTATGAAAAATGGCACCTCCTTAAGGTTGTATTTTTACTCTAACAAACTGATGATTGCATGATACTATCTTCCATTTTGAAGCGTTATCCTACAATTATGCACTATGCATTGGACTTTCGAAAGTCTGCTGGATTTGGCAACTCTGGTGCTTTGCTTGTTTGATCCATTCCACGCATCCTCCCCAAAGTCGATGCAAGGCTAGTGCATCTTTTTTAAAGTGTGAATTTTCCAATCTCTATGCCTTTTTGATTGAATAACCTCTGCCTTTTCATTGATGCTACATTAAACGGATGTTACAGGAACTACAAGCAATCTCCAAATGGACTGCTGTGACCGACTGTAAATCGACTGCCTTGACACGAATGCACAAATCATATAATATACTATTTTCCCTCATATAGGTTTTTATTAGGGATTATTACATGCATTCTGTGGCAATAATACAATGAAGACTACAGTGGACGAAGCTCATTTCCATTTCCATCCAGCAGCCGGCAGCAGCCCCTCGATCAGTAGGCTGACATGATTGTTGAGATGGACTTGGGACAGTATATAGTGGCAATTGAATCCTTCTTCCACTGTGGTTTCTAATGTTGGTACTCTTTTATTGTGCAAATAGGCTTTTAATTATACAATTCCTGTTTGGTCTTTGTCCATAAGGCTATTTTAAACTAAACCTAATTTACACTTTTACTCTACTAATTCACGTGTATTATGGATGTAGGTTGTGTGTAACAGTTTGGATTCGTTGTAGAGTTGTTGTCACCTTTGTATGGAATTTGTTGCCCGATCCATTGTATAACGTCCTCACAGAATTGCTCCGAGAACCTTCGGTTTCCTCCTCGTACATCTAAAATAAAATTATTTACCGCTCTGAATTTAACTCATATATTGTAACACAGCCTTCAACTTCAACTTTTTTTCCATAAAAATCATTTAACCCCAAAAGCAAATTACATAGACAAATTTATGGAGGATTTTGACCAAAAGGCCATTAAAGACCGACTGGGGTCAACCCCTGAAAGTTATTTTACAAACAAACATCTTACGATAAGGACATACAAACAACAAAACACCAAGCACCATTATTCAATTACTCAATTGAAATCACCAGCATATTACAAAATAAAATAAATGCAAAAACTATTTCTTTGGAAATAGTTCACTTTTAAGTTTACGAAAGTGAGGTACTGATTTCGAATTTTGTAGATGTTTCCTCCCCTTTCCCCAAATTGTTCCACAGAATATGACCATATGTTCGCACGGATTGATCATAAAAACATTTCTTATTTCTCGTAGATTGTAATTGTTGATATTTTCCTCGTGTCATACTTGTGAACGTCAGACCGTTTACAAATCGCCGTTAAATGTTCGGCAATTTGTTTAATGGAATATTTGTACCTAAATATACCAGCTCTAGTTTATATATATCTCTTATATTTAAGGGGGTATAAATCTGGGCAAATAGGGTGCAGTATGGCTTCTGTAAGTGCTATTGATATTGTCCTCACTGACTCTGCCCATTTTTGAAGCTCTTTACTAATTTTCTCTGGTAGGTACGTTTTACAAGTATTTTCCCCATATTAAGTTCCTAAATTAATAAGGGCAAAAATTAATTACAATTAAAAAAAAAAAAAAAAAAAAAAAAAAATGTTTTACATTTGTTTTTAAAACACCACCAATGTTTCTTGAGATTGTTTTGGGATCACTTCGGTAGATATATCACGCTTTATTAAAATTTATATTAAGGTTCGGCACAAATACTTAGAGGCTACCGTTAACTCAACTACTATAAGGCGCCAATGAAATAGATCGCATAAAGGTTCCAGCGCTTGTAAAAATCAAGAAAATGTGCGTTTGGTGTTCGCATGCGTTCGTGACCAGTTCGTCATTACTTTTGATCACTCTTCATTTGTTTCCTGTTAAGGAACGTATCAGATTCAAATCCTTCTCTATGTTTATGATAAGTCCCGCCTTCAACGGACAGGCTCTATCAAACTTATTGGTCAAATTTGTACTAATGTGTTTGATCGTAATTTTGATGGTAACAAGATGAAGGCTACGGTCTTCTACTGATTTTATATACGCTTGCTATTCCTCGTACCAAGCCTGATTTGCAGAATTGGCCTATGCTTGTGGAACAGCTTCCATTAACATTAGAGATGCACCTTCGACGCAGTGTCTTTAAACTGCCCCTGAAAAAAAAAAACATACTATAACTATATCCTATTTTAAAAGTTTGGCTAACTTTGGATTTGTTTATTAGTTTTTATTATATGTCCTCAGTTTCGTATTTTAAGTATTTTTTGTAAGGCGTTTTGTTCTCTGTAGAGCGCCATAAAAATGCATTATTTATTTATTATTTCAGATGATAAATCTTAACTTTATGTACTCTGGGGGCTAGGCTGTGGATCATGATTTTTCCTATTAATATTATTGTCATAATTATTTAGTTGGCCTGTAAAACACAGATTAAGACAACAAAAATCAATATTCAGTAATGAAATATTTTTAACAAAGATATTTTTTTTTTTTTTTTGGGTGTAATTGGCGGCCATATTGGGAATGCAACTGACTGCAAAAATATTATAAAAAGTAATATTATATTTGGATTCGTCGAACCCCGAAACATAAGATATACACAAAAATAAATCAAATTGATATCACTATTTTGTGCAAAGCTATAACAAAAGTAACCAATTTTAGTGGTCATTTGGCGCCATGTGTGGAAAACAAAAATGATTGGCACGATAATTCTTTAAAATGTAGCGTCATATTTAGATGCCTTACCACTGAAATCAAGCATACACACAAAAAAAGCTCGTATCAGTATTATTAACCGAGATATGAGGCAATTGAAAAGCAAATGCTATAATGTGCCGCCACAGGTCCAAATCCAAAATCCAGCTGGGTCTCGGTTTAAAAAAAATAGTTAGTTATGGTCCTATTAAGTGTGGTGGCCAAATGTCATATTTTCGATCACAAAGTGCAACGAGTTTTGCTTATCCCTGGGACTACGACAACAACAACGGTCTCCAAAAGAAAGCAGCGCGTTTTGGCGTTTTCCTTTCTTGCGGACAAGACCAGAGCTCATCTTACCTCCTGTGTACTTACACTGCGTCGCTGGGCGGGAAAACCTCATGTAACATCCAGAGGTCAAGTGCAACCTCATATGTAAAAAGTGGACCCCAGTGCAAACCTCATAATTTGCATTTTGGTCACATCGGGTTCTAGCTTGAATTCCATACCACTTATGATAGTAACTCATATGGCACTATCATTTCAGAATCTGGAGAAAATAATTATCTAAACATATTAAGAAAGCAACCTTTCTAGTGCATGGCATTACCGCAATTATTCAGTTTTTGGTTTCTCTCTGGCGAAATGTTTAACAATATGAGTTTGTCATTTGCCCGTTTTTCCTACATGTGATGTTGTTTCTTTAAAGGTCAATGCAATATAAGGTTTTTCCTCCCGCCCAGCGAACGGACTGGCTGCTGTAAAAAAGGAATTGTAAATACAACTTAATGTTTATGTTTTTAAATCATTGCATAGTGAAGCCCCGAGCTTCTTGAATGATTTCTTTACTTTGTCAATATGCCTACATTTCAAAGCAATGTTGATGCCGCGACGTCGACTCAGCTCCTCCATGGATACCACCAAACTTGTGGTCCCCCTCAACAAAACGTAGGCTTGTGACAAATCTTTCCAAGGCATGGGTCCTAAGCTTTGGAACCAGCTCCAGGTTGGTATCCGTGCAGCGATGTCCTTCGCGGTCTTCAAAGGTGCACTCAAGACTCATTTATTTCCTTAATTGCATCTATTGTTTTTTTTGTATATATTGCTGCTTTTGTATACTGGTGTTTTTCTTCATTGTACTCCTGCAGCGTGCCTGCATTTCATGTGCTTGTAGGTTTTACTTAATTTGTCATTTGTTCATTTATTGTAAGGCGCTGTGTTCTTCTGTAGAGCGCCATATCAGATGCTTTGCAGTAGTAGTAGTAGTAGTAAAAAAAGGCTAAAATTGTTCTTCTTTACGAATTGATTAAAATGTATGGAAATATGGAACGAGTGAACACTCAAAGACAAAGGAGCCTTGATACAGCAAAACGTGTTCAAGTAATCGGTTTCACAGAAATTGACTAACGAGTTTATCCTGTGATAATAATATTTGTTTTCACAAAAATAGGCAATTGTGACGCTTTTAATATAATTTCAAGCATGCATTAAACGTCACGTTACATTTACAAGCAGGATCGTAAAAAATAAAATATTACACATCAAATATGACTGGATTTTATGTATATATCTGTAGACATTGGTGAACAGCGTTATCTGATAACGTGTTTCTGTTTTGTTCATTGGCATTACAATCATTGATTTCAATTGTTTGTGGTGGGAAACAGCAAATAACTTTATCCCCCTTCAAAATTTGGATGTATGATGTTAAAATTCCCCACATATCGCCAATAATATGAAATGGTGTACAACGGTATCTGACAATATACATGTAAAACTGTTTCTTGTTCTTAACGTTGTAGGCCTAAAAAGTATTAGTAATGTCATGTGAAATTCAACCTAAGGCAAAAAGAAGCAATATAATGCAATTACACATTCGAATGCTTCATAACCACTTCTCTTTAAAATTTAGATTAGATGTTTAGAAATCAAATTTGATAAAATTAATATTTTGTCACTATTTGGAACGATTGCATCGTGTAAAATACCTTTATACGTGTTTATTTATTTTGCTTATATACTTAATATAGTAAAATACAGAAATACATAACAATGAATTAACATGTAGAGTGTTGAGGCGGATTTGATCTTGAACTTATATCTAAGAAACATATTTTGTGAACAACGTTATCCAGCGCCATTAATGCAAAAGAATAAAATCTAAATTTGTATTCATTAAATAAGGTAATCGTTGCAAGTTATATTGATTGAATAGATCCCAATTGTTTTATTACATCAATTATGATAATTTGTGCTGTAGTATAACTGAAATAGAAGTTATGGAAAAAGGTACAAATATCATTGAAAAATACTTCCACTAAAGTTGAAATATATTCCAAGGAAACTATTTGTACGTTTCACAACCTTATCGGAGAAAAGTTATACAAAAAGTACATAATTCAATGGTCTGCTATATAAAAATGTGAGTAGTGGTGTTCGCAAATTTTATTGATCCAGTATTTTCAACATGTTGACTACTAAAAACGATTCATATTAAGCATACTTGATTCAGCTTAAGGAGTTAGAATGGCACCGATTTTACGTGCGACAGCATTCTGAGCTTTTTGAAATTAACACATAACTGTTCATGGAAAACTATCAAATTCTATTGAAAGAAACAATAAAACAATTTGTCTTTCGCAATTAGTAATTGGTCTCTGATTATCATGGCATTTAAACGAATTTATCATCTTTCAAATGACAGTAAACATTGACTGACTAATTTCTACTCATGATCCCCACATAAATATCTTCTATTCCAAGCGATAATACCGTCAATAAAGATACAGCCGACAATATGGAAAACGAAACGGTGAAGCTTCCTGTTACGTCAAACATCAAACCTGCAGTAGAATACGAAAAAAATCGGTTAGAAACTAAACTTTATAACAAAATATGTTTAGATGACAATAATTTAATAAAATAGCAAACCGTTTATATTCAATCTATACTTTAATATGAAAAGTATTACCATTGGAACTTTATATACTGCTTATGTATTTCAAGAATACAGTGCAAAGTTGAGTTACTCCTTTGTAAACAGACAAACCTCGTCGTAAGAGCGTAACGATGCGTTTCATCGTTGTGCATCGACCAACGTCGGCAGACATCGAACTGAGTAACCATTGGCATCCTGAAGATACCTGGGATGCGCTTAAGCGGCCCGCTTGTTTGCGTAGTTAACTTATGAAATTATACTAGAGCGTTCATTTCACTTTAACAAAATTGAACAGAGCCACCGAAACAAACAGAGGTTAAGACCAGGCCCGTAGCCAGGACTCTTATTGGGGGGGGGGGGGGGGTAGAGGATTTGCGGAGTGGACCTTTTTTTCGACAAACAATTTTTTTCGGCCGCTGCGCTAGTTATTCACAAAACACTTAGACATTAGCTTTTCAACAGACACAACGTCAACATGGCAATGCGGGCCTTCAACCTGATAAAGCGGACTTCAACATGAAGGTCCTGGTTAAGACGCTTCTTAACACTAGACAAGCGAGGGGTTTGTTGGCGATGTTGGGATTTTAATTCAATATAACCCTTCACAGAATAATGGCAGACTCCAAATAAAAAACGGAACCTTCCGAAGTTCCTAGGAAACTTCCCATTTTGACAATCACACGCTTCTGCGGCGATGTCTCTGGCAGTCAAGAAAATGAAACCTTTCGATTAACCAAACAGCCAATCGGGGATAGCAAAACCGGAAGGCCACATTTTAGTTGAGAGACAGATACATCTCCGAAAAGGCTGTGAGCTAGAGAACTTTGGACAGCGAGAAGACTCGTGAAAAGTAGAAAAAAAGGAAATGTATAGCGAAACTGCTGCGATTTATTCCGTCGCAGACAATGGCTTGTAACAGCATGACATTGGGTTTATACTTATCGGCAGACGACGGTTGACGCTAGTCCTTTTGCACATTAATTTCATGTATGTTTATGTGTCTGGTTCTTAAGCCTATGTCGGCCGAAAGTAGCCGACGACGAAGTATGAACCCAATGGTATTGTCCGTAGAACAATTCTAGGGTTCCATAATCAGTTATTGCAGATAATATATTATTGCATTCACACAAGAAATTATTTCCCACGACCTTACTGTAAAAGAACCACTTAAATTGAAGCCAAACCGTAAACCAGATGAAAATTTCCCATTGCGTTGGTGTAATCGGAAGCTTCGACCGGATTCTTTAGTAGCAATGTGTATTTCTGCCACCATGAGTGCCCAAGCCAGCACCAGTCATAAATGTAGCAATGCTCATACCTGATAAACTGTAAATACAGTTGGTAGCGTAAAGAGATAGCCATGATGATTGATGACATGTACATAAGTTGTTGTAAGTCAGCGCTTTGTTCAACAATGGCACCGTAATCCTACGGACGCTAGTCCAACCCCACCCCAGGGTGCCAATATCGAGATCTCTCATTGATGCACCATTAGACACGCGAAAGAAACAATGTATATCAACCATCCATTAAACGTATAGCCACCAACAAATCCAGGTAGTACAACTCGAAATATGAACGATGGCTGCTTCAGCAAAGAACCACCAAGTATTTTACAAATATCTTGCAAGGATTCAAAAGAGGTCTCTTCTTTGATATTTCAGCGGGGATATGTTCGCTAGAATTTAAAAGTAAATGATTTTCTTGTTTGGCAATATGCATGCTTTCCCGCTTTTATTAGAAAACCAAATAGAATTGAATGCTACTAAATCACTCCATATAATCAGCGCACCTCGCCAGCGAAACGCATCAAGAAGAAACCCCCCATGAGTCAAAAATCGCATAGTTATCACAGCAAATTGCAGAAACTGGAGTAAGGATATGCCACCAGAGAATTGAAGTTACTTGTCGAGTAATGGCAATCATGCTGTGGAAATAGTTCTTGGAGAAGGCAAAGAATCCTGTTATAAGTAGAGATAAGAATTTGGAATATTATTTTTTTCATTTCTCTCATTGCCATGGTTATCATTATACTTCCCACTTGATATTATACTACACTTTTGCCCCTCGTATGCTGAAGGTGTGCGTTTGTGTGTGCCTTTTTAGGCCAAATGACAGGGAGCTTAAAATTATCTCTGCCAGCACCTATAATACAACCTACACCTCGACTGCTTGTGCTGGATTTCCCGAGTGGGATTTCTCCTTCCTCTGGGTGCTCCCTACTTACTCTACCTACTTTACTCTTTCATCTCTATACACCCTTTGAACCAAGTTGGATAGGATAGGTGAATCAATTGGTGGCTGACAGATAAACCAATTAGGTTGGTTTGGAAGGTTGGCTTTATGCTCTGTCTGGGATAATAGGTTTCTGATCCCAATGTAGGATTTAGAGGCGCCTGATCCTCGGGATATCACAAAACTCAATTAGTGAGCCTATCTGGAGTACAGACCACAGATCTCTAGTATGGCGGTGAAAGTGCAACCCCACACGGACATCGGAGAGGTGGTAGGTTGTCTCAGACTTTCCCACAATGGAGCAAGATCCACCGCCTCTTCTTCTGTCTGTTAAAACAGTGGGGTGCCAAATGGTTCTGTGACTACTCCTTCTCTCTTCCTTTATACACTTTATTGGAGGTAAGTAGGTCCATAGGTACTTAGGTCAACCCAACTAATGTGAAATAGTACCTGCTGGCTTGTAGGTTGGTTTGTGCGAAAAGGGTAAGGGACCACTCCTGTAAGAAAAAGGCACCTGCTGACTGCAGAGGTCACCGTGAAAAACAAACTGGCTAAAGGACCTTACCCAACGAAAAGGGTGCTGGAGACCTGGCGAATCCCAGCTACTATGTAGCTAATTGACAAGATGAATTGTTTACACGGAGCACAGGGTGATTTGAAGTATGGCCTCCGAAGTCAACATGTCTATACCAATACGCATGATGGGTTGTCCTAAAGCCTAATGGACGATCCAACCCTGATATGGCAAAAGGAGCATGGACAACTATGTTAGACGCAAAAATGCTTTCATCATAGCCACATTAATGTCCAGACACTATCAACATCAGCCAAGAAAGAAGAACTCGTACATGAAGCACAACGGTATGGACCTCCGATGTCATCTGCATACAAGACACACCGCATTGTGCACAGTGAGCCTCTACTACAGGAGATTATCTATGGTTATACACTTATTACAGCCTTTGCATGGAAGAACAATAACAATTCATCTACCGGAGGAGTGGGGTTTCTTTTAAAGGAATGGCAACATTTATTTGCACAAAAACGTTTTACTTTCTTGTTTGCTTTGTTTTACAATGAAAATTGTTCAGGGATAAAAAGAATGTACAATACCGTTAAAAAAATCGCCACTGCTCTGGCACATTTTCAGAAAATATGAAAATTTCTTTTTAGCTCGCAAATGAAAGTCTTGGCCTTGAGAATAGAGACTATTTACACATACAAATATCATACCCCAAACAGATCGGGGCATTATAAGAGGCTAAGACATAGTGACATACAGGTAATTTGTAGGCTAACTTTTACGTTTGTAACTTTAAACAACAAAGTGACCCACTACTTCAAAACCAGGAACAAGTCGCAGTGACAAACAACGCTTTTGCAATAAATGTTGTGTGAATGCGTTACTCACATAAAATCAATCATTGGTTTCAGACCTATTTTGTTATGCCTCGCTATCTACTCACCCACCAAGTGGGGCAACAACGGTCACAGGACGCACATGTGACTGTTCTCATTCCAGTCATTTCCGGCTCCCCCCCTACTATCAAGTACACCACCTGCGCTGAAAAGAATACCTCCAGAGAGGCAAAAGCATGTGGATACCGCATTTTTGTCAGACATAAATCCATCACTTGGCAGAGGGAGTCGTCTATAAAAAGACAACTAAGTCACCACTGGCCTCTAAGTCTACAACTCCTCACATAGATCCCATTCTCAGAGGATACAGAATGGTTTTCGCCCAAAGGCAGATCACCAATACCCCAGATACGTGCCCTCAGAAAGATCATAGAAGAGTTGAGAATTCACACAGAGAACAAGCCCCTCCACCCATTGTGTTTAGATTTTGTCAAGGCTTTGGACAGTGTAAACAGGGATGTAATGGTGGCATATTCTCCCAAAACTACGGTGTCCCAAGATGACACTGTCAAGGCAATTGCCATCATATATGATAACCCATCCAGCTTTGTGCAGGACCATGGATGGGCCCACAAGGAGTTCCTAACAAACTACTGGAATCCTCAAAGGAGATACTCTTGCTCCCATATCTATTTGTAGTCGTGGTTGATTAAATCCTTAAGACATCATGAACGCAAAGGACTCGCCATCAAAACCAAGCGTTCTAGACGTCACCCAAAGTCAGTATCTCACAGACCTTGACTACGCAGATGATCTAGCTTACACAGTGTTGAAAGTCTCATGTATATGACAAAACGAGAATAAAAATATCAACGGCGATACACTGTTGACACATAATTTGGAGTATTATTCACAATTACATCATTGTACATTTGAGAAATTTCATTGCGGGCAATTATGTTTTCATAAATTCGAGGTTTTACACGTCTTTCTAATGATAATATAATAATAATTAATTCTTATACGCGCGACAAATCCACCGAAGTCCTCACGGCGCGCTGTGGAGCGCTTAAGATGCTACAACACAAGAGTAAATCTGAACGAAAAGGAGGCTGTATGGAAGAAGTCCGATTTTAGATGCAGGAGGAAACCAACAGTTTCGGAGAAAACATGCGAGGACGGGTATGGATCAGCAAACCAAATTCCGTACGACCTGCGGGACGCATTGGTGAAAGGCGGTGGATGAGCCACCACCAGCCGCCCTCCCAAACAGCTGCGTCAACAGCTGACTTGATAGGTGGTGCATCTCTATGGGAAATGAATATAGAGAGGCGCATAAAATACGAATCTGACCTTTGCAGGCCTATATCGCAAGATTCCTGCAATGGATTTTTCTGATTTTTGCGGAGGTAATAGCTCTTGCATGTCTCTACTTATATTATTATCAAAATTGGGTCGCTATTGCTTAATAATGCTCTAAAAATAAAAGAGACAATTTGCTGGGATCAAACAGCTGTGTCACAGCTGATATGATATGTGGTGCAAAAGATCTACTAACAGCACGTGAGAATGCTGGACACAAAGTCCCCCCCCCCCCCCCCAGCCGAACCATACATCTAAATACCAAGAAGACGGAATAGATGACCGTAATGAGGAAGTGATCATCAAGCATATCTGCATACAGATGGTAGCCAACTCTAAGAGGTCAAGGACTTTCAAGTATCTAGGATCCTAGGTTGCCGCCAGCAAAGAAAAGGCTTCCTGTCACGGAAAGGGACAAGCTTGGAATGCCTGCAATAAAACTACACAATTATGGCAACTCTGGTATCTCCAATTCAACCAAGCCGAAATTCTTTGAGGGAGCATGTGAGTGAGTATCTGTTATAGGATCTGAGATCTGGACATGAAGAAAGAGCACAGGATAGACGGATGGCACCTACACACAAGCTTCTTATTGCGACTTTCAAAACAGATCCTGGCAGAGACGAGACCAAAGCACAGAGATATATGGAGAATCCTCCCCCCCCCCCCAAATTTATCTTCTGTTGCCCAACGCCGTTGCACGATTTGCTGGTCACTGTCAATCGTGAGCTTGATAATAGAGGAAGGGAGAAGGAAGAAAGCTCCTTTAAAACCCCTTTGATCGATGCTCATCGCCGCGGCTCGATCTAAAACAGGTCGTAAAACTATTGAGTGGTACAATACCAACACGAGATCATAAAATTAATGCTGAATGCATGTGCATCAACATTGCATCGATTGCATAGATAAGCAGATAGCGACATATATTGTAAGAATGTAACATTTCTTTATAAAAGCCGAAAGTGGCATAAAGTTAAAAAATTAAATACGGAGTAATGGAGCATATTCAAGTAGGCCTAGGGCAGGCTGGCGCTTTTGGTTTTCACACATCTTGGGGTAAGGGGGCTGGGGGCAGCATTCACAGAGCGGATACGGTCGGGATGAAGAAGGGGGTTCGCATATTAACGTACTTGAGCAATATTGTGGGGGGGGAAGCAAAACCACCAATAAAAGTCAAACCCCAATCATTTAAGATGGTTTTAGTTAGGGGGCAGACAATGAATTTTCATGAAGTTCAGGCAAAAAAAAACGCACATCATGGTCCTAGAATTGAGAATAAGATTAAGAATTTCACTTTTTTTGGGGGGGCACCACATGCCCCTTATGCCTTTCACCTAGCGCACTACGTTTCTGAAAATAAAATGTTCTGAAGTAGTGTTTGGGCTTATTTGATAAACGTTGCCAAACAAAAAATCCTTGTTTATTCGAGCCCATATTTTGGGGAACAATCTGCCTAATTTACAGGGACCAAAAACTCTACCAAAATTCCTACTCTATTATAAGGGCCCAGCGAAAAACAACTGAAACTTCACTTGAGCCTCGAGGAATACTTAAAGGTGGGACTCCCCGATGTCAGGGCTCGTGGTCTCGTAAATGGCAAAATGGCCATGGCAAATTTTGGTATCAGATTAACCGCTATACAATTGTTTTTTTTTTCTGATGATGGGGTGAAAATTTATGAAGGAATAGTTACCACCCTCTAATATTTACCAAAAATATGCGCTATTGTCAGCCTTCCAAAATAAAGTATAAGCTTACTACAGTAAAGAATAGTGATTTGCAACGCACTCTTGTTCTAAAATTAAAACACAAAATTGGATGCAATTGCAACTTGGCAGACATGCTTTGTGGCTGAAATGGTCGTTCAATTAAAAACAAAAACCAAAAATAACATGGTAAAAGCAGAAAAGTCTCCTTTGTACGGTGGGGCATGCTCATAGTTAAGAATTAGAACTGTGGATAAATCCTCTGAATCATGATCACAAAAAATTACGTCAACACATAAGGACTTAATGTGTTTACATGGGGGGGGGGGTTAGTGCTGGGGTGGGGCATTGGGTAGCATTTACTATAAAAACCATCCAGAAATTTCAGCAAAGTTTATTAAGCAATCTCAGTTGAATTGACTGAATTTCTTTCGCTCCTACCCTAAACAAAATCAATGATTAAAAAAAATATAGCTTAATTGAGGCATGGTTGAGGGATGACCAGTATTTTTCCCCATTTAGGAAATTATGCACCATATTTAAAGTATAAGTACCGAATATACTTTAAACAACAAAATAATGTGAAAATCATAGTCACCAAGCAGTTGCCATGAAAATTGTTTATAATGTGTTAGAGTTATATGCAACCGTATTATACATGTTTAACGTTTTAATGTATTTTGAACCTCATTTGACCTTTTGTGACTTAGGTGACATGAACCTTGACCTGTGAAGGTGGTTCCATATCCAATGTTTTCCCAAAAACACATTTTTAATTCTACCTCTCTGCCAAATTTGATGCTTTTATAATAAAATGCACAATTTTTATCATTATCTGCTTAACTAACATTACAATGCTGTGGTAAATATGACCAACTTCGGGACAAAATTGAGAAAACGGGCAACTTCGGGCACTCTCAAGTTTGGTGTCATTGTTTAGATACGGCATTTGTCTTCCCAATTCAAGTTAGATTTCGTCTCCAAATATCATACTTTAAGAAATATGGCGTTACAAAACATCCAAGTTTTCAAAAGCCGAAAAGTACGAGTAAAAACTAGAATCAATGTAACTCATCTTAGGAACATGCTATCTCCGACTTTTTTGGACTGAAATACTCAGACTTTCACTGTAATCGACTCAATCTCTTTATTTTCGTCTCCACATGTAAACAGACAACTGCGCATCGGGGATATACCTTTCTGCGCACAGGTCATGACTTGTTCAACTGAGCGTGTCACGAAATCGTCAACAGAGGGCCGCTTCTGTCGGCGACGAGCATGGAACATGAAAGAGTACTCCCTGCCGAGAAGTGGCCTTTGTTGGTCTATGCTTTTACAATGAGTTGCCAAGTGATATAATTGGGCGTTGCGTAATGCAATTAGGGAAGAGCTTTCTCCTTCTCTCCTACCTCTATGGATTGATCAAGTAGTCTCAGACGTCACATGTTGGAAGTCACCGTGCCAAAACAGGGTCGTCGCCCCTTTAACTACATTGATGTGATTTGCTAGAGATCCAGCAGGATCCATCTGACATCCCCAACTTAATGACAAACAGGGACATTTGGCGCCACATGGTGAACAATATCTCGGCTGCGGCCGTTAGATAGATAGACTTAATATTGTAAAATCATATTTTACGATCCCTTATATTAAAAAAGCACCCACCGGGGTTTTAGTAGAGGTTCAGGCAATGCCTAGTATGATGTGAGAATGCACCAGTTTGGGAGAATTTCGCCTCCAAGGTTCATTTTGATTCCCCAAAAACTATTTTGACACATAAACACAAGAACCCTTGCCCGTATTCTCAAACGATGTTTATCACTAATCCGGGTTAATCGCAATTTAACGGCAAACAAACGCCCGCTAAAATAAACTCAATTTCTCAAAACAAAATGGTTATTGTAAAACGCTGTTTAAATTTTAGGCGAACATCGTTAAACATGCCTGAAACGTTGTTAAACTAGAACTTGGTCCGTGGGGTAGTTTAAGTGTGTTTGAAAACTTCACGTGTTTCATCAAATGCTGCCTGATATTTTCAGCTCTTGGATCTCTCGTGTTTAGAAGACAGTTACCTCCCTTAGTTTCGTTTATCTTTTTATCTTTTTTCTCTTCCGTCCATTTTTCCTTTGCTTCTCTTTTCATGCTCGTGTTTATCTGTTCTAGTATTGAATGATAGCAAGTGCGGCACAACGACATAAAACAGGCCCGGGGTTTTGTCTCCATCATTCAACAAATTCTAAAGCTCCTTGCGACATTCTTGAAATTTACCCGTGGGCTTCCTGCATTGCATTTACAACTACGGAAGGCATTGTCTGACATAAATATTGTTCACACACGCGTAATGATATAGGCGAAGATAAGTCACAGTTCGGTGGATGATATTTACGGCGTTTAAATACAGTGGTTAGCCAAACGACTTGTTAAAATATTTAACCTGCGGTTTTTTAAACAGTGCGTTTAGCTAACCACAGTTTAGGCCTAACCACCGTTTATTTTAAACATCGTTTGAGAATACGGCCCCCTGACTTTTATACAGATTTTAGCCCAAAAAGCCTTGGTACTTAGGTAATTTTTCGCATAATCACGTGGTTCTTAAACTTTTAGAACACTTTTTATCCCTGACACCAATGTATAGTATAGGCACTTTGCAATGCATTGTGGGATTGATTCAAAACACCCTCAGATTTGTCTCTATCTCCGTCACTCTATCCGCATTTGTGTTTCTATCCTTCACACTCTCTCTCTCTCCCCGTCATATCCCTTCCTCCCATCTCTCTTTAGTGGAAATTCTTACCCACAGGGATTAATCCCAAAAGTAGCATGTATATACTTGTGGCAAATGCACAGATGATAAGACCAACACTTGCAAGCAATCCAGACATAATGAGGCAAAATCGGAAGCCAAATTTCTGGGTCATCACACTTGCTGAAAGACCTGTGAATTATAAAGAAATAATGAGTGTTTTACCATTGAAACGGGATTGGAAGTTAGCCTGTATTTTCTTAGTTTATTATTTTGTCACGAATAATGTCTCAAATGGTTATCCATAGCTCTCTGCTTACAAATTAATTTCCATTACGTCAGTACTAATTATGCAAAGTCATGTAAGAATCGTGATCTCTTTAGAAAGGTCACGCCCTGCCAATCCGCGCGAAGCCCGCCACGGAGGTCACGTACTTGCCCAATCAGCGCAAAGGTTCACTGCGTGATTCATGTTTACGACGCATGGTCGATCACCTCATGTGGTGTAGCAGGAGACAGTCAGTTTGCTGTATCCTGCTACAGGTACTTGACGTTGTGATGTAGTCTGACGACGAGGTGAAGGCTGGTTGTAATAAAATACTTGAGAAACTGATTTTAATACCGAGTCACGTGTGTCATTCAGAAGGAGCGCAAGGTTCTGCCCCTTGCAACTTACCCGCGAGTCCTCCGGGGCGCTCACAGGGCCGCGTCCCGCTACACCATCAATACAAGTAATGCTTGATTGGGACATTAATTTTACTATAAATTGCCATTGAACTTCGGGTGTCTTTATTTCGATACACCCTGTGTTTTAATGTCTCTGTTTTATCTCTCTCTCTCTCTCTGCGGAAAGATTAATACTAATTCATTCTTGCTAACCCAGAGAACAATGTTGTTTCTTCTTCAAGCCAGTTTGTATTTGACAAAAGTCAATACAAGTAATGCTTGATTGGGACATTAATTTTACTATAAATTGCCATTGAACTTCGGGTGTCTTTATTTCGATACACCCTGTGTTTTAATGTCTCTGTTTTATCTCTCTCTCTCTCTGCGGAAAGATTAATACTAATTCATTCTTGCTAACCCAGAGAACAATGTTGTTTCTTCTTCAAGCCAGTTTGTATTTGACAAAAGTACTCACGGATGCAATCTGCTGTTATAGGAATTCGGGGAGCACTTCAAACCCACGACTTACAGCGTATTCTATCGTTCCATTCCTTCTCACTCAACCCCCGCTTGCGTGCGGTCGACCAAGATCGGGGTGTTTTTGGTCATAACATCGAAAGAAACATTTCGGTCCAACACAACAGTCTTTTCATTGGGGTTAAGAGATAAATATGAACTTCTTTCGATACCAAAATCTCAATTGCGTGGGGTAAAGTGGGAGGGGGGTTTGATTGGGTCACCTACCTTTATAGCTACTGTGAGTCTATAGAATTATAAATTAGAATTATCAAATTCAGCATCATTTGAGTCACGCATGAGCAAATATTCACACAGTGTTTGAAACATGTGTTCCTAAAGAACATTTACTGCTGACTAAAATAATAGGCAATACAGCTTGTGTGCAGACAGTGCGGTTATTTACAAGTCCATACGTTATGAACCACATAGGGCCGTATTCTCAAACGATGTTTAAAATAAACGGTGGTTAGGCCTAAACTATGGTTAGCTAAACGCACAGTTTACAAAGCTGCAGGTTAAATATTATAGCGGAAATGGAATTATGGTCGAGTGAGGGCTCGCTCTCTTTATGGTAAGTTATGACGTCATTACCAGTATATAAGCACTTGCTCGAGGTGGTTTGTGCCTCTCACCCTGTGATCATCGAGTTGGACGGTGGAGTATCCCCCTCACGCTCTGAAGTTCCGCTTAACTACTAGCTCCGCAACTGACGCCGCCCAGGGGTCCGTTCCCGAAACTATGATCGTAAAGTTCATCTTACGCATGGCGTAAGATTTTGGTAGTATCGTTCCGGAACAGTGTACTTAAGATGGTCCTAAGTGCATATATTTTAATACGAGTAAAACTACGACAATCTTACGTTAACATAAACTAAGCCGATTTAAAGGTCATTCCATTCATTGATGGGGATTAAAACTGGGCTCTGCTTGGGTGCAAAAGTCTGAGACATGTTTGCGAATGTTATAATGTGTCTATTATCATCAGGTATGAATGATGTTTATTGTGTGGTATTTATAGAACTTTAACAAGTATTAAAACACTCGGACAGGGTTCGCTTGATTGTCAGTCAACTCGGTCTGATTCGGTTTTTTTTGGCGTGTGTGTATAGTGTGTGTATGTGTTAAACTCTTAAATGTATGTTTATTTGCTTCATGTATATAGCTCCTGTGCTTCACTTCTTTTTCATCACGGTTATTAATTAATTAGTTTAGTATAGAAATGTTTAATTATAGAAACTATTTCAGTTAGTTATATCTCTGCGAGTGAGAGCTGTTTATTTTCATTTCTGTGACCAATTTATATGTAATCCATACTCTATTTTGTTATTTTCTTTTTTAAATCGGAATTCTGGAGGGTCCTTTTATTGTAAAAGAAATATAATTTAAAACTCGATATCGTGTTAACCTGTACATGTAGCTACCATAACTTACAGGTAAATGTACATTTTAAATTTAATAACTGCAAGATGCAATAAATACTAACTTGCTTGGCACATGCACGGTATTGTAAAGGTTTTCTCAATAAATATAACAGAGGCCTATTTAAGAAGATGTTCCATGTAGGTAAAATCCGGCATTGGTCCTTGAAATATCAAGTATATAATTTTTGTTTGTTGGTCAATACAAGTCTCGAGTTTCCGGTATGTTTGTATTTGAATTTGCAGATTTAAGATTTGGTTTGAGCAATGAAAATATTAACTTTAAGGGGCAAGTTTGTCATGAAAACCCTTTTTATTTACTTTTAGCAAAACAAGTTATATATAGGGGTTTGACTTGATGGCTACAAGTGCTACCCATGTCGATTGATGACCCACTTTCATACCCCGTAAGACGCTTGATGACATCTCGCGTATAAGTTATCGTCAAAAGCAAGGACACAATAGGGTATAGGCCCCCTATTAGTTTTCGTCTTCATTAGATAACATGGCTTATATGGTATATGTCAATAGATCATACACAGGAGCAGTTATTCTGTAGGAATGTTAATTTAAGCATTACCTTTAGCAAACAACACCCCACAATAACATGTACTGTTCTTTAAAATGCAATGTAAGGTCGGTCCTAGGTGTAATAATTATACAAGAGAACTTTCTCTCAATACCCTTAAATCTGGTCAGTGCCTTTAATAATGATGTCGTGTAACGTGTTCATCATTGGCCTACAGTACAGGGTGTCTCAGAAAGAACGTTACCATCCAGAAACGGCACTTTTTGCCTACTTTGCATATTCTCATCCTTTTTTATCATTATATTATGAAAATATGTACTTTTTCGAACATATGGTGAAAAAACGAGAAAGAAAACGGTGAAAAAATAAACAAACAATTAATATTTCCCTTAACAATTAGACAAATCGATTTGTCCACGGTAGGAACAGCAGAGGAACATGTACTGGAATGCTTATGCATTTGAGCACATGTAAGCGTTAGATTTATTCAATTTGTTCAAATGGTAATGCCTAAAAAAGCACAATAAAACGTCTTATTTGTTCTTCTGCACATTACACAATATCTGTCGCAAAAGTAACCTAAATTCCCTCACCTATTTCCAATTCTCCATCTCTCTAAAATGCTGTTGGGTTAACACACCAAAATGGTGCCACGAGCGCAATTTACCAAGGAGGAGAACATTTTCATGACTAAGATATATATTGAAGCCCAAGTTAAGTTGCAGTTCAGCGTGAATGGGTAAGCGTCTTTCCTCAGTGTTTCCAATAATATGGCAATCAAGAGGAACAGAGACAAATTCTGTAGAGGCAAGATTCTAATAGGTGCAAGAGAGATGCTGTCGATCGGACGATCAGCCGCAAATATTGCTGCAATCCGGGTCTGCAATGTGTAGAGAACTGAACAATAAGCCCTAGAATCACCACATACCGACGAATTGTGTGCTCAATAAGCCTTTTTCCGACGTTGCGGCGCGAATTGCATGCTGGGTAATACCCGCCATCTTGGGAGATAAACAATCGCCGTGTTCCATAGCAACGCACGTCGACCGTCGGTAAAAATCTTTTTTATCGTTGCTTTTATCGACTTTTTTGCGATTTCTATTGTTTTTATATTTTAAATGGATGAGGCAGATCGTGGCCCATCTTTAGAGAAAATTCAGCATTGGAATGTAAAAAGCTTTGAAAGATTTGTCTGAGAGTGAGGAGGACTCAAACAACGGGTAGCAAAGCAGAACTACAACAATGGTGTACATGTACTGTGGCAAACTTCGTGTAGAGGAAAATCCAGACGAAGTTGCCGAGGACTTGGCACGCTCGGAGCATATAATGAGCTTCTGAACTGGAATGGATTAAATTGCCTGACCGTTAGTTGACCTGACAAGGAAAAGGGGAAAATAGCCAGTGCATACTGCAGTGCTTTGCTGGGTAAGTTATTTCTTTAAAAAAAATTAATTATAAACTAATTGTTAAATATTTAAAAATAATAAACATTTATATACTTTGCAACATGATTGATGATCATCATGGACCGAGTCTGGACCTGCTGATGATGTTGTTTTCACAATGCATCTAAAACTAAAGTGACTCATGGGGATTTGTCCCTCTTTTTCATGATTGAATCTTGTAAAGTGAAATTCCACTTCACAGTCACAAGCCTAGGAGCAAATGAGTATTTGGTAAGTAGAAGGTGGCATTGTGAAAACAATCCCTAAAAGGCAAACCAGGGGAAAAAGTTAAAGAATAATGGAAATGCACTATTCCAAATTGTACTCTAATACAGTACTGTGTGAATACATGTATTCATGGCTGCAAGTTAGGTGAGTGCGTTGACATCATCCCAAGGCATATACAGCGGGAGAATATAAATGGTAAGATTTTAAAAAACTCACAACAATAGGTCAGTGTCAATTTATTTTTAGCAAGGAAAATAAAAATAATTAAGTTTGGAAGTCAAAAACAAGTGTAAAAATCACGATCTGGAATATGAACTTACTTGTAACAGCGCCAATGCTGCTAAATTCGTCACCCTATCCGTGTTGATTGCCCGTGTTTAAGCCTGAAAATCGAAGTTTGCCAACTCAAATCATCTCTACTTTCAATACATAAATGTATAAATTGTTACAAATACATATTAAAATATCGGTAACTTTTTAAATGTTCGATAATGTGCGATTTAAAGATTCATTTCGTGGTATGATTTGCACGCACGGTCATTCACAACAAAGAGCTCGGTGGGCTTTGTTTATAAGAATTCAAATACATGTTTCTTTTGCTATTGCTAGCCGTGGACAAAATAGGTTTGCATCATTTTTATGGAAATAGTCACTGTTACGTTATTTTATCACCGTTTTCTTTCTCGTTTTCACCATATGTTCGAAAAAGTACACAGTCTCATAATATGAAGCTAAACAAGGAAATGAATTGCTTAAGTAAGCAAAAAGTGCCGTTTCTGGAGGGTAACGTTCTTTCTGAGACACCCTGTACAGAAACAACACGTACTTCAAGTAAATGGAAAATAACCCTACACTTTATACAAGTTTTCACAATTTCGACATTCTGTACTCATTAATCACTTCCTTATCTGACATACTTTCAACTTGGGGAAGCGGATCACTGAACTTTGGAAGTAACGTTGATGTGCTGAAAACTCGGAGGTCTTTTGGAGACACGCCTATAGACCTACGCCCCTAAAATTGTGAGGTTGAAGTACACAAAACAGGCATATTTTTATTTAAAAAAAAGGAAATATATGTTTTGAAATTGTGAGAAAATTCGACAAAAGATTATAGGCCTACATAATTCCTTCAAATTAGTTTTGAAAATAGGTCATTGGGTGACACTAAGCAAAACAAAACAAAAATAAAACAACCCACAAAAATACATACACACACACATACACACACACCCCACCACATACACCCCCCCACACACACACCAAAAACAAACACAAGAGTGACCTCCGGGTCTCGAACATGTTCAAGATGGTTGGAATAGTCTCATACAATCATCTCCCAGCCTCGCATCCCCTTTTCCAAATAAAACCACGAATAATAGCTCTTCCATAATGTCCGGGGGTTCGTTCGCGAAAGCAGTCGTAAGACTAACGTAGCCCTAGTTGCGACGTAAGTTACTACTAAGATTTTTTCGCGTTCGTGAAACTTGGGACGTAGGGTACGTGTGTCTTATGAGTAAGCCAGATTTACGATTAAAACTACGTGTGGTCACGAGTACACGTAACACACTCGTAGTGTGTGGGAAGTGGACGGATCGGTCCGCTCTTCGCATTTCATCCATCTTGTTAGCAATCTATTATGGTAACAGCATTTATTATTCCAGAAAATGAAGGAAGACACAGTCCTACGAAAATTAAGATATTATAACAAACCCTTTAATCTATATTTCAGACCAGGAGTGTCGTTGATGCATAGTACACTGCAAAAACAGTGATTAGAAAATAACACCTTTCTAAACTCTATTTTGCACCACGTTTCTAAATATTTTGAATTATCTGTTTAATATCTAAACATGTTAAAAATCTAAACATGTTTAGGCATTTGACATTAGGTGTTTAGACATTTTACGCCTAGTGTTTAAAGATTTGACATGCTTAATACCTAAACACTAATTTTTTAGCAAAATTAAAAAGGCCACAAAATTATTTCGAGAAACTGCGTTCTATTCTATCTAACGGCCGCAGCCGAGCTGCTGTTCACCATAGGAGCGCCAAATGTTCCTGTTGTCATTAAATTGGGATGTCAGATGGATCCTCTGATGTCTCGAGCGATCACATCAATGTAGTTAAAGGGGCGACGACCCCTGTTTTGGCATGTTAACTTCCAACATGTGACGTCTGAGACTACTGGTATTCTCGAGACAGTGACCGGCAAATCGTGCACGGCGTGGGGCAACAGAATATGAAATTGGAGTGGTCGTACTCCCATAGTATCTTGCTTTGGTCTTGTGCTCACGCCAGGATATGGTTTTGTACTCGCACCATACACAGCTTGGTGTAGGTGCATCCGTCTATCCTGTAGCTCATTCTTCAGGGTCCAGGTCTCAGATCCATAACAGGATACTCTCTCACCAGGGCTCTAAGAATGTGTGCGTGCATTGAGTTTGACATTGGAGATCCCAGATTGCCTACGTTGGTGTAGTTTATTGGCAGGCAGGCCAAGCTTTGGCCTTTGCGTGGGGTGCCACGAAGTCTTTCTTGCTGTCGGCAACATAGGACCCAAGATACTTGAAAGTCCTGACCTCTTTGAGTTGGTTACCATCTGCGTGCAGAAGGTTGATGATCATCTTCCTCATTGACAGTCCATATTCAGTCTTCTTGGCGTTTTTAGAAGATGTAGGCCGACTTTGTCCCTGCAGCAATTCTCAGTGATGTTAGTAGATCTTGTGCCCCACATATCAAATCAGCTGTTAGAGCTAGATCATCGCGTAGTCAGGTCCTGTAAGATGCGACTTTGGGTGACGTCTAGAACGCTTGGGTTTTGATGGTGATTCTTTAGTCGTTCATGATGTCAAGCTCTGAGGATGTAATCAAGCACGCCCACCCCCCCCCCCACCCCCCCCACGACTACAAAAGAGATCGGGAGCAAGCTATCTCTTGGAGGATTCCGTATTTGTTAGACTCCTTTGTTGGCCCCATCCATGGTCTGCACAATCATATTGGTTATCATACATTAATGCAATTGCCCTTGACACTCATCTGGGCAACCGTAGTTGGCGAGAATATGCAGCATTACATCCCTGTTTACACTGTCAAAGCCTGGAAAATCTACAAACACAATTGGGTAAGCTTTTCGCTTGTAAATTCCTCAACTCCTTCTAGATCCTTCTGAGGCAAGATCTGAGGTGTTTTGATCTGCCTTTTGCCCCAAACCGTTCGGTTCCGTCCTGAAATGGGATCTTTGAGGAGTGATCTGTTGCGCAGCATGGAGTTGTAGACCTTAGAGGCCAATAGGTGACAGTGTGATTCCTCTGTAGTTTTGTTGGAGGTCGCCTTTTCTTTGGTAACGAATGATGAATGATGTTGAAAAGGCAGCTGGTTTGTTTCCCCAGTCGGTGTTTGTACAATATCTAACAGTTGGATCATGGCATATGGATTCTTCCAGACTCCTGCAGGAATGTTGTCGGGACCAGGTGTCTTGGTGTCTGCATTTTTCAGGCAGATCTGAAGCTCCTCTCTAGTGAAAGGTCCAATCTTGATGGGAAGGGTGTCTTCTATCTTGTGATTTAAGAAAGGTTTATCAAGGTTAGTGTTATTCTGAAATGGTTTGCCCATGAGAACTAATGTGCTGAAACCACGTGTCCACGGCGCTCTTCAGTTTTTCACCTTTGAATCTTATAGGTGGGGTAGCCTCTTATCTGTCTGCTCCCTCAAGGCCCTACCAGGCAGCAGCATGCTTGTTTTCAGGATGTAGGCGTCATTGCTTCAGCCTTGACTTAACATGCTCCTCAAGCACCACATTGTAAGCATCATCCAGTGCAGCCTTAGCATCAATCAAGGTTCTGCTTGGAGCTTCTGGGGATTTAGTACGGTGCTTCTTGGCTGCAGACTTCAATGTTTTCTCTGGCTTTGCTGACTTTGTCGTTTGATGCAAAGGCAATTAGTTCTTCTTCTTTCGTCTAGGTAGCATCTCCAATGCCATTTCTTTGTTGGCTAGTGAGGACATCATATACGCACTGGAGTTCTTACTCAAGTTCATCAATAAGAGTGTTGAACCTGTTTATGTACTGCTACAGTATACTGCTCACAAAGCTTTAATATCCCCACACTACTTCCTCCAGTCAATGTTTTCATGGGATCTCTGGGGGTGGTTTACTCTGACGCTAACTTATCTGGCTCCTGCAAGAGACAATTCTGTGATCAGACTTGAACAGCTTCAACGTGTTTTGTAGCTCTTGAGTTCTTAATGCTGTTCATCCACTTCTTTCTGACCAGAATATAGTCCATTTGGACAAGTTCTCCATTGGCGGCGGTGTGTCCCATCTACCTGAATGATTTTGAAATTTTGGTATTGGTGGCAACAAGGTTAATTGTTTCCATGAAGTCCTTCATAAACATTCCATTTCTGTTAGACTCGTTGTTGCAAGTGAACCTCGCGTCATCAGGCCCAAGCTTAGCATGTAATCTCCAGGGATGTCAGAAAATTATGGGCTGGAACTGTACGGTGGCCGTGGAAAGTTCATGGTAAAGTGATAGACAGTTTCTTCTGGATAGTCGGTGTGGGGGCTGTAACAGCAATTGACTGTTTTTTCAGGATGGCCCGTCAGTGTAAGCTTCAGATGCGCTCATTAAAGTTGAAAAGGTTGGCAACATGACTTGAGAGCCTTTGGTAACAAAAGAAACTCCACACCTCCTGTAGCTGCATTTCTCTTGTTCTTCCAAGGCAGAGGCTGTAATAAGTGTATATCCATGGATATTCTCCTGTAGTAGAGGTTCACTGTGCACAATGAGGTGTTCTTGTATGCAGATGAAATCGATATCATACAGTTGTGCTCATGTCGAGTTCTTCTTTCCCCCTTGGCTGTTGTTGAAAGTGGTTGGACATTAAATGTGCTAATGATGAAAGCAAATTTTTTGCGTCTAACAAAGTTGTCCATGCCTCTTTGTCAATATCAGGGTGGCCCGTCGACTGCGTTAGTTACGCCAACGTGGCTAAGCATCTTAAAGTCACAAATCTCCTTTTTCCAATAATATGTCATTTATTCAATACATCAGGTTGGCTGAATAATCATTGTAATTGCTCAATTGAAGCAAAATGAAAAAAGATCAAACATGGTTAAATTAATAATCATATATCATTGTCTCTGTACGCATGGCATTGTGATAATTACATCCCATGTTCATCTAAATGGCCTGCATCCCTTCCACACAATTGGCTCATCATCCATGTCACAGACAGAAAAATACGAAAGAAAAAGGGAAAAGATGAAGAAAAGAATGAAAGAAAGAGGCTATAAAAATATGAATGATCCCTATCTAGTTCAAGGCTGACTCAGAGATTTTCCGGGATGGTGTCCTCAATTTTCTAGCAATCGTCTTTTTTGCATCTACATATGCTTATCCACATACTAATGTTCATTGATACATACGGATCGCGGAATTTTTGTTATACCGTAAACAGCCTATCCTACGGTACTGTTATACTACACATAGATGTTTACTACATCAAAAGAACAACCATTTTCTCTCAATTTTTCTCTCAGTCTTTAGAGAACTGAAATCAGTTGAATAAGGTCTTGTATAACTGTAAGGGAAGTAAATTCGGGGTCTGTGGAAACTGATTTTCCTCATAATCAAGCTTGAAGAACTGCAGATTATGTTAAAAATAAGGGTTCTTCGGGACTTGCGTTTCAAAGGGTAGGGGGTATGTCGAAAGCTCTAAACCAAGTGTTACTCGCCAGATACCATTTTTTAACACTTTGGGCCCTGAGGTGGCCCCCCTGGTTTTAACCCTGATTTTTAATCCGATTTTCGCAATTTTTTTTCAGTGTTTTTTTGTGTTCTGGTGTAACTTTGGCAACTTCTCGTTAGGATTTTCAATAATAAGAGTCAAAGTATCAATATTATTAATAACATTACTAGACTGTGTGTGATGATTTGATGTAATTAATGCATTGATTAAAAAAAATTCGCCCGCCCTACCCTATTTTGCACTGGCCCGTTACTCCAATCATGGGACCTAATAGAGAAGAGGACCGACAACACACGAGTTTCAAGACCCTATCACGGTGCCCCCTTTTGTTATTAATCCCATTTACCGGCTTAAGATATTGCGATAATCACCCTCACCCTCTTACAGTATACCTTAGGAATTTATAACTTTACTCTTTCCATTGGTATCTAAATATGTAGAAACTAACGATGACGTCACTATGACGTCATACGGTAATAAGTTTAAAAATACTGCATATAGGGCAGAAACTTGATATTTGCAAATTTACTGGCTTAAAATTAATCTGTACACTTAACTTTCCATCAGGTAGAGATATTAACGAATTATGACATTTTAGTAGTTGGTACTCATTTTGGTATCAAAGGAAATAGGGGACCTGCTATCTATTGCAACTAAAATCAAATTCTGTGCTCTTACCTTGTCGTATTGGCGGTTGGTTTTCCCTCCTGAAGGGGGGGGGGCAGTGGTGTAAATGTCTTTATTGACCTTGGGGTATGGGGTTGATGAAAATTTATGGATGAATGGGGTTTGCTGAAAAGATCCAATTACGCGCTAAAAATTTGCCATTTAGAAGCTAAAATCATTAAATATAATTGTAATTTGAACAAATGGCACAAAGCGCGCGGAAATTTACCATTTTTAAACTCTTAGGTAAATATGAGGTTATTTGGGTCAAAACACTTGAATGGGTATCAACATGGGGGGGGGGGGGGACTGATCTATTGACTATCCCCTCTCAAATATTGGGGGGGATATATCCCCCATCCTATCCCCCCGGGATTTACGCCCTGGGGGGGGGGGGGGTGTGATTGCCACACCCTATCCCTCAACTTTGGGATCACCCTTTACCTTCCTATCCCCCGGTAGTGGTTTTTTAATTGGGTGGGGACCTGGAACGACATAAATGTCAATTGGTATTACATTAAATCATTTTACACCGGTTTTGGTGGGCTAAAAGATAGAAGAAAGCGTAACACCCCCCGTTCGGAAAGACGAGGGTTATTAATTTATAATGTATACATTTTAATTAGTATAAAAGTATACTTATCACATTCATTTTCAGATGAAACTGACATTGGAATCAATTCGACATGGTATCGACTATCAGACAGCCACAGCGGTAAACAAATTCACATAACCGGAATTTTAAAATAATTAACAATTTTGTGGGTTTTCAATGTACATTTACACGTGTTGGGCGCCTTGGCGCCAGTTCCAAGGTTACCATTGTTACAAGGTTCCATTGAACTTTCCTACCACCGTTTTTCAAGAGTCGGAAGTGATTGGAACATTTTCATATTATTTTCACAGATTTTAACAATTACGGGTCACAAAAATCCCCCAAAATGCAAGCTTAATTTTTCTACAGTCGTAGCTCCACAAAGGATGACGGATTTGGATGGGGTTTTCTGTATTTTTCTGACAAATTCTCCTCTCTTCGGTGACAACATCTTGCCAAAAAAAGATGGAACTTGAATGTACTTGTGGGTCCTTTTCCAAAAAACCTACAGTCAGGGGTCACATCATCCGGTCAAATTACAACGTTTTGTAGACAGCTTTTCCACATAGTCACAGCTTCGACCGCGGCAGAGATATAGATCACAAACCGTCTCGGTGTATGCACAAGAATACACTCGATTGCCTAGCTTTTGCGAGATTAAGGGTAATCGAATTAGGTATTGGTGGTTTTCGAAACAAGGGGTTGAAACGCATTCCAACAGTCCGTCCGTGCTGGGCACTGACATTTGAATATTGCCGGAATAATTATCATTTTGGGTGCTTGTATAACACATAATGTCAATTTTCGATACAAGCAATCCGCCAAAATATCAGTTTGTTGGATGATTGGTGCTATTGGGTGGTTTAAATTTTGTCCTATCCATGGGCCACCAACGGAATGAAATGACACTCAGTCGTCTTGATTAAATAACCGCCTCAATGAATACATCTTTTCACCTACGCGCGCCTTGCATTATGAGTAAAAAAGAGTATCTAGCAAATGCTCCAGTACACTATTATTACACCTGGCCAGCTCTAACACTCATTAATTTTATCACTACCGATTAGTGGATATGCATAGCGGCACCCACAGTATGGGAAGAAGCGGGGACAGCCATTGCTTTCTATGGGGGGGTTGTTGGTACTCTAAACACAGACCTCATCCCGGAAGTGAATTCATTTCCTGGGTCTGGGTTTCGAGGTCTGGTGTTTCGAGACATCCCCCCCGGGTGTTTCGAAACAACCAGACCTCGAAACAGCAGACTCAGACCCGGAAGTGAATCATTTCCGGGTCTGGTGTTTCGAGGTCTGTGGTTTTCGAACACCCGGGGGGGATGTCCTCGAAAGACCCAAGACTCGAAACAACAGACCTCAGACCCGAAGGTGAATTCATTTCCGGGTCTGGTGTTCTCGAGGTCTGGTCTTTCGAAACACCCCCCAGTGTTTCGAGACCACCATAAACCTCGAAACCCAAACCCGGAAGTGAATTCACTTCCGGTCTGGTGTTTCGAGGTCTGGTGTTCGAGACATTTCCCCCCGGGTGTTTCGAAACACCCGGACCCGGAAACAGCGACCTCTGGACCAGGAAGTGAATTCATTTCCGGGTCTGGTGGTTTGAGGTTGGTGTTTCGAAACACCCGGGGGGGGGTGTCTCGAAGACCAGGAACCTCGAAACAACAGACCTCAGGGGCCCGGAAGTGAATTCATTCAGGGTCTGGTGTGTTTCGAGGTCTGGTCTTCGAAACACCCCCAGTGTTTTCGAGAGACACGACCTCGCAGCACCAGACCCGGAAGTGAATTCATATCCGGGTCGGGTTTTGTTGTTTCGAGGTATGGGGTCGGTTGTTTCAAGGTCTGGTCTTTCGAAACAGCCAACTATTGATTGAGGACTCCGGGATTTACGCCACAATATTTAATCCTTTCGCATCGATATAACGCCGAGAGTTTCTGCCATAAATAAATACTTGAAAATACATTCAGTTCCTGAGTAAACTAATATTATTTTCCTTCTAAGCTTCACTTCTCTGCGGCGACTCTGCCACAGACAGCAAGAAAACGTTACTAACATTACTGTCACTCCAAACCTTGCTATTGTTCTAATCACAGCTAATCCATCTTATTAATATTTACACAAAAACCTGTAAATTCTGGTGTGTATGTCAACACCAGGATTTCCGTAGCAGGAACCGCCTCTTACTTTTGCTGCTTTAACGTTTTTACAGAATGTAATCGAAAATTATTTTGACATTGGAGAAGTTATTTCAGTAAGGATCCGTGAGATTCTTGTTCTTCTTGAATGCATCAAAAACCAACAGTCACGTTGCATTCAGCATGTCTCGTATATATTTGCATAAACACGCCTTCAAGGAGACATCAAAACAAGCCTAAATTCCCTTGGACGCGGACTAATGCTTACTGGGTCACAACAAAACAAATTGTTTCATGTTGGGTTGGGTGCAGGGTGGTCATTTTTAATCCTGATTTTTGCGAATAATTTGCTCAAATTTCCCTGAAAATTATGACAGTTAAATTTTGACCACTGATCTTTTGTCTTTTGTCCCCCCCCCCCCCCCACTCGATACCTGAAAATCCTGATTTCTAAACGAGCGCAAATGATTTTAATAGGCCAATATGCCAGACAATTGTAGTTTCACATTTGGCATATTAGTTTCTATATGGGATGTTTGACCCCTTTCCAAAAATCAGAATGTCTGTTGTATTGGTTATTATCAAAGGTACATTTCTAATTCTTCTTTGACACATTACTTTTGAGATGTGCTATCATATTTTGCAATTTGCAACATGCGGAAGTATTGACACAAAAGTAAGTCGCAGCAATTGTAGTACTGATTTCCATTTTATTCGGCTATGGCTTTATACCTTTTGGACGCCAGCTTGAATATCTCCGTAAAGCCACGGCCCAGAGCTGGGCCGTGTATTTTTAATGATGTGGGTGGAAGACCCTTTCAGCCTCAGTATGCTGTCAGTAGTTACGGCACTTTAGAAGAATATACATGTAGAATGCTTATGGCCCGTATTCTCAAACGATGTTTAACGCTAATCACTGATTAAATAGCAATTTAAACGCCCGCTAAAATAAACGCAATTCTCAAAACGTGGTTAACTTTAAACGCTGTTTACATTTTAGCCGAACATCGTTAAACGTGTTTAAAACGTTGTTACTTAGACTTGGCCCGGGGTATAGTTTAAGGCGTGTTTAACTTCACACTTTCGTCAAGTGCCGGATATTTTCAGCTATATGTGATACTGGTGGTTAAATCAGTTGTCTTCTTTATTTCTCTTATCTTTTTTTCCAAGTCCTGAGTTGATTTGTTCTTGTAAATTGAAGACCTGAGCGCAAGAAGTACTTAAGTCCATATTTTATGTTTTGAGTTACAGTCCTTCAAAATTTTTAAAATATTGTAGGAATTTAATGGAAAGAGATATACAATTTAAATTTCGCATGGTTATAGGAAACACAACTTGGGATGATATGGGCAGGAAAAAGTGTGTTGCGGGCAATTGATTACGAGATAAATCAATATATCGATTTTTTGGACTTAACACTTAAGTGACCAGGGGTTTTCACTCCCGTTGTGCCCAAGGGGGGTTCCATGGGACCCCCCCGAAGTAACCCACTTTTCCCGAGGGAATTTTTTTGCACGCAAATTTATTACCACATTGATGGTCCTAAGACAACCCCACATCAAGCAATAAACATGAGATTTGTTATTTTGGGTGCAAATTAGGGGCAAAACATTTTTTTGCAAAACACGCCAAATTGGGCAAAAAGACGGAAAATTCAAAGATCCTTGTGTTACATCAAACATTTTTAAAAACTTATTTTATTTTGATTATCTATTCTAAAAAGACCCAGATTACTATCTTTAACACCAACCCGCAGTTTTTGGGAAGCTTGTGTTTTTCGGGTGTTGCAAAATCCAACGCATTTTCCAAGAGTTTGTACAGTAACGGTTTGGCCACGTACATATAAATTGTTTGTTTTTCAGCTACTAAAGGGTTAATTATTTTTAATGTTACTAATAGTGTTACTTACATGTATGTGTGAACTTATATCAGCAAAAAAAAATTTGCTTTGGTTCTCGGTTTTTAATTCTTGTTTTTAAAAATATTCTCAAATACTTCCCGTTAGTGCCAGGGGGGGGGGTTCCATGGGACCCCCACTAATTATCCTCATTACCGCCTTGGCCGATTTTAATTATGTTGGTATGAAAAAGGAAGCGCATTTAAAGTCAACAATTACAAAAAATCGGCGCAAAAATCGCACTCGTAAACGGCCAGCGCGAAAAACAAATTTTGGGGGTCCCTAGTACCCCCCCTTGGGTCACTTAAGTGTTTAAGTACTTTTTGCGCTCAAATTGGAGCAATGTACAGTTTCGATGGCTAAAAAACATCAGATTTCTCAAAATTCCTAAAAAATAGACGAAACAATTGCTAACCCTCCTTACATGGATGACTATAACCCGGGAAGTGTGATGCGGGCAATTGATTACGAGATAAATCAATAAAATCGCTTTTTGGACTTAAGTACTTTTTGCGCTCAAATGGAGTAATGCATTGTTTCATTGCTAAAACGTCAAATATTTTCTAGGATTCCTTAAAATTGGCTAAAACAACAACAAACAGTAAATTTGTTATAACCTTTTTTTTAAATTACCGTATTTGTTATCTTGACACCCGTTTCTGTCTTAACTCATTAGATATTCACCATTGAGTTGTACGTTGTATGTTTTTATCATCTGTTGCTATGGTGACTTAAGTAAACTTTGTTGCCCTCACATCCGTGTTATTGCAAAAATAGACTGTCAATTGGTATCTGCTTCCATTTTTATTGCTCGTGTGTATCTGCTATCAGAAAGCATACATCATGCAACATGTATTGCGAGCATTGACTGATATAGAAAGTGCAGCAAGCCCGGTGTTTTTATCCATCGCTGAACAAATTCTAAAGCTCATTGCATAACACATTCTTGAAATTTACCCGTTGACTTTCTACGTAGCATTTAAACCTACGGAAGGTTTTATTTGACATAATTATTGTTGACCTGCACGTAATATTATAGGCAAAAGATAAGTCACAGTTCGGTGGATGATATTTATGGCGTTTAAATACCGTGGTTAGCTAAACGACTGTTAACCCTTTCGCACCCGAATTAATTTTAGGATTTCATTTTTGAACTGAATGTATTTTCAAGTATTTATTTATTTGCAAGAAACGCCCAGGCGTTCTATCGGTGCGAAAGGATAAGGACGCCGTTCGTGATTCTAAATAGATCACATTTGGTCAAGTACGGGCGTGTTTCAGAAGAGGTCAAATACGAAATGATAGACAGATATTCAATGCTGAGATGAATATCGTGAACTACATCAAGACAGTAAAGAACTTACCTAGAATACATCCCCATCCAGTAATAATAGATATACAAGATCCGACGATCCACGTGCTGGTTACAAGTTGCTCTTTCAGCTCTGGTAACAAGACGCTGAGACCTTTTGAGATCCCTATCCTACAAAATAGTGTATATGACACTATAGCCAAAACTACCCATGACCAACAGGTATCTTTAGAGTTCATTTTCTGTAAATACATCAGGCAGGAAAACACACAAATTCATAGCGGTAATAAAGAAATGGTATTTTTCAATATGAAATATCAACAATGAAACATAACGATGAGATTCATTTTTATAAGGAAACGCGCCTGACCTTTTTCAACTTATCACCTGGCGAGGATATTACCTGGCAAGGATATTATTCCCTGTATTGACTGAGGTTGACTTCTCAATGGCGACTGATGTTTGGGCTGAAATTACATCGATATGCAGGATTGCAACGCCATCCATAGTAATGATCCGATTGATACTAACTGATGCTGGGAGTGAAAGTATCTACGCCATCCATAGTAATGATACGATTGATACTAGCTGATGCTGGGAGTGAAAGTATCTACGCCATCCATAATAATGATACGATTGATACTAGCTGATGCTGGGAGTGAAAGTATCTACGCCGGTCCCACCACCACTACCAGAACTTTATCAAGGCGAGTCTAAAAAAATAAACAAAAGAAACCCAAATGGCGCCCCCATTAGAGAGGTTTTGCATGTGGCACTTTTCAGATTAACATAATTCTTATCGGCCATATGCTTTTGCTGGTTATGACATTTGAACCACAATTCTATTACCTCTGCTGCCCATTATTGAAAATGCAGCATTTTGATTGGTCAGTTTGCTGCCCATTATTCTGCAATAATGGGTCCCCCATGCGTTTTGTCATTAGATCAAGCTGTTTTCGGTAATATAATAGAAATAAAGCGTTTGCAATATCATTTATGTGCTCGCCTCACCCATTTTGTTTTTCCGA